>CAUYPK010048327.1:0-18634 GCA_963574355.1 Loris lydekkerianus | reverse complement strand
TTATTTTAAGAAATATTCCTTCTATACCTGTTTTCTTATGTGTTCTGATTATGAAAAGATGCTGAATATTATTGAAAGCTTTTTATGCATCAGTTGAGAGAATCATATAGTCTTTGGTTAGTTTTGTTGTTGTTTGTTTATGAGGTGTATTATATTTATAGATTTATTTATGTTGAACCAATCTTAAGACTGGGATAAAAACAGCTTGGTTGTGCTATGTAATTTGTTTGATGTGTTGCTGAATTCTGTTTGCTAGGATATTATTAATATATATTTTTGCATCTGTATTCATTAAAGCAACTGGTCTATAGTTTTCTTTCCTTGTTGGGTCTTTTCCTCATTTGGGGATGAGGGGAAATTTTCTTCATAGAAGGTGTTGGGAAATTTTCCTTCTTTTTCTATATTTTGAAATAGATTATATAATATGGGTGCTACTTCCTCTATAACAGTTTGGTAAAATACTGAAATGATACCAGCTGGACCCATTATTTTCTTTTTTGAGGGGGTGGGGAAATTTCGTATAGTTGATGCTATTACAGTACTTGATATAGGTCTATTAAACATTTTCAATTCTTTTTTTTTATACTTTCTTTTTTGTTTATTTATTTATTTATTTTATTAAATCATAGCTGTGAACATTGATATGATCATGGGCATCATACACTAGCTTTATAGAACATTTGACACATTTTCATCACACTGGTTAATGTAGCCTTCCTGGAGTTTTTTGTTATTGTGCCAAGACATTTAAATTCTACATTTACTAAGTTTCACATATACCCTTGTAAGATGCACTGCAGGTGTAATCCCATCTATCTCATTTTTTTTGCTGATTTTAGAAAGGTGGCGTGTTTCCACATATTGGTCTATTTCCTCTAGATTGTCATATTTCTGAGAATAAACTTTCTATAGTATTCATTAAGGATTTCTTTTAATTTCTGAGGTGTCTATTATTATTTTGCCTCTATCATTTCTGATTGAAGATATTAGAAATGTTTATCCATTTTATTAACCTTTTCAAAGAACCAACTTTTTGTTTTCAGTTTCATAGAATTCTGCTCTACTGTGGGTTGTTTTTCTCTGCTAGGTTTGGGGCTTTGGCCCTTTCCAGTGGCTTGAGATCTCCCATTAAGTTGTCGACTACTCTCTTTCTGTTCTCCTGAGGGAAGACTTGCAATGCTGTAATTTTCCCTCTTAGGACTGCCTTTGCCATATCTCATAATTTCTAATAATTCATATCTTTATGGTCATTTTGTTTCCAAAATTTGGTATTTTCCTTCTTAATCTCTTCTATGACCCATCTATCAGTCTGCATAAGGTTATCTAGCTTCCGAGACTTTATATGAGTTTGAAGATTCCTGTTATCATTGAGTTCAACTGTAATTGTACGATTGTCTAAGAAGATAAAAGGAATGATTTCTATTCCTTTAAATTTGCTGAGATTAGACAACTGCCTTTAATTTTGGAGGCAGTTCCATGAGCTAATGAGAAGAATTCATGATCAGTTTTAGCGGGATGAAGTGTTCTGTAGATATCAGTTAAGCCAAGTTTATTATATGGTCAGGTAAAAAAGTTCAAAATTAATTTACTTAGCCTAATCTTAGGAGATCTAACCAACAATACCAGAAGGGTCTTAAAATCTCTGACTATCATGGTGCTGGAAGGTATCAAACTTTTCATGTCTGAAAGGGTCTCCTTTATAAATTGAGGGGAATTCTGGTTTAGTGCATAAATGTTAAAAATTGAAATCTTTTTATATTGGATGTTTTCCTTGACAAATATGAGTGGCCATTTTTATCTTTCCTTACCATAGCTTGTTTAAACCCCATTGTATCTGCATATAAAATTGGAACACCTACTTTCTTATTTCCATTGGCCTGAATTACAGATATGTATCCCTTCAGCTTGAGTTTATTTTTATTTTTTCAGGTAAGGTGAGATTCTTGTATATAACAGACATGTGGTCTGAATTTATGTTTCCAGTTAACCAACCTATGTCTCTTTAGAGGAAAATTGAAGCCATTCATATTAGTTGAGAGAATTGAAAATTATGATAGTGTTTTGAGTGTCATTTTTTCCAAATGTCTAGTGTATATTGTTAGCCTTTAGCCTACTGTGGAAGTTAGGTTTTGTTCAAAAGTTTCTGGGTGAGTTTACTTTGGCCATTGAACATTCTGCTGGTCGTTATGAAGAATGGGACTGAGAGCGGCAGAGCTGGTTTAGTTGTGGCAAATTTCTTCAACATCTATATGTTATTAAAGCGCTTGATTTCTCCATCATAGATGAACTTAGTTTTGCTGTGTATGAGATCCTGGGCTGGAAGTTATTTTGTTTTACGAGATAGAAAGTCAATGACCAACTTCTCCTGGGTTGGAAAGTTTTGCCTGAGACATCGGCAGTCATTCTGGTATTTGTCGCTTTGTATGTAATGCTTTTCTTATGTCTGGCTGCTTGCAGAATTTTCTCTGTTGTTTTAACTTTGGTGAAATTAATTACAATGTGCCTAGGAGATGAATTATTTGGTTTGAGTCTTTTTGGGGTTCTGAAACTGTTATCTGAATTTCAGTATCCCTAGCAATGCTTGGAAAGTTCTCTTCCAACATCTCTTGGAGTGAACCATCTGTACTTTTAGGACCATCCTCTTCTCCTTCTGGAATTCCCATAAGATGAATGTTTGATCTTTTGGAGTGATTCCACAGTTCTCTTGGGGAAACATCAGTTTTTGTCTCTTGGAACATTTGAGCATGTTCAAAAGCTTTGTCTTCAATTCCAGAAATCCTTTCTTCTGTCTGCTTTACTCAATTACATGAAGGTATTATACTGATTTTTGAAGCTCCTTGAATATATATATATATATATATATATATATATATATATATATATATTTTTTTTTTTTTTTTTTTTTCCCCCCGTTCATTTCACACAGCTCTTCTGTCTGCTTTCTCATTATGTCCATATTCTGGGTAAAATTGTCTTTGCAGTCACTTACTTCATGAGACAAAATTTTATAACCTTTAGGATTTCAATATTCATCTGTTTCTCTAGTTTATTCATCTTATTTGCCATCCATGTTCTGAGTTCTATTTCAGACATTTTGGCCATTTGTTTATGAATGGCATCTTCTGGTGTATCCCTTTTGTCATTTCTTGGGGGAGTTGATTTGCTCTTATTATTCATGTTACCAGAGTTCCTCCTTTTGTTACACTTCATGCTTAATTTCCATAGTTTGTGTATTAAAACTAGAAGGATATACACTTAGAAATGTCCTAATGCTATAATTGGGTAAATTATGTCAAAGCTATGTTGATTAGTATGAAGTAAGCATTCCAATTTGTACAAATAATCAACACATTGAAAATGACATAAATATATGTATGACCTATATACAAAAGACTTAACAAAAACTACAACAACAACAAAAAGACAGGAAGAATGTGGTTGAATTGGGGTTCTAGGAATGAAAATAACTAGCCCTCTACCAAAGAGCAGGGATTAGTGATTGTGGCTTTTCCCTTACTGCTGTACAGAGGTCTCTTTCAGAACTGCAACTAGAGACCCTGAGAACCAAGTTGTGATAAGGATAGCTGGCTCTGTCTTGTAGTCAGCCAACCACTGTCCAGTCCTATTGACTCACAAGATAAGGATAAAATCACAACTAGGGGAATTTACAGGAAACTGAGATCCCCCATGCCTCCCAAGCATTCACTTCAGGAGGAGTTAGTCTCTTCCACTTTAACACAAACTTGGTTCAACCTAGGAGGGTCCCTGGGTGGAATGTGAAACTCAATAGTTATAAAAGCAATTGACTCAGACAGTAGAAAACACTGCTCAAATGTGAGAGTTCCATCTGTGATCAGCAACGTGGCATTGGGGTTTCACAGGCAGCTCAGCTCCACAAACCCAAGATGCTGGAGTTTTGAAACCTCTGTTGTTCAAGGGGATGGGAAGTTTCATCCACACCAAGCATCAGGCCAAAGGAATTTGCACCTCCTTCATGGCCCTACTTCCATAGCTTCAGCCCACGCCTTAAGGCTGGCTCCTTTCAGAGGAAGGAAGCAACAGAGATGGGCCTGTATGAAACAATGGAGATCAATGCCTCCTCTGTGGAATAATCTGTCTCCTGAGCAACCTCTTGGGACTGAAGTCTTGTTCCCCGGCTCCCTGGCTGCCTCTAGTGTTCAATGGCTTCTCTGCCCTGAGCTGGTGACACCAGATGTCTCTGTTACTGCTGAACTCTGTAGTGAGCCAGGTGAAATAAGAGTTTATAGAGCGTGTTTCTCTGATCCAGCCCCACTCAGGGCTGATTCTTCTGCATCACATATTCTAGCAGTTTTTGTGACTTTGTCTCAGCTATGCTTCATCAGAGGCTTGGCATATTATGAGTCAACAAAAGCTGTGCCCTTTTCTCCACATTAATGCCAACATCTCTGGTTTTGGAATTTATAATATGGGCTAAGGTTATTGGAGTTAGATGATATCCCAAAGTAGTTTTGATTTGCATTTATCTGATGATTAAGAATAAGATTAAGCCCTGTTGTTGCTGCTGCACTTCTTCCTCATCTCCTGAGATGTGCTGCTGCTGGCCCTGTTACTCCCTCTCCAACTTGATTCCCTAGCTCTGAAAAGCTATAACACAGTTATAACTTAAGGATATGGGGAATGGGGAAAGGAAGGGAAGAGGAGGAAGTAGTATGAGTGGAGGGAGAGTGATTGGTGGAAAGCAACTGTGGTGCATATTTATTTTTTCAGACATTGCTGATGGGAATGCAAATTAATACATTTCTTATGGAAATATGTTTGGAGAACACTTAGAGATCTAAAAATAGCCCTGCCATTCAATCATATAAACCTCTAATAAAGGAATACCCAGAAGACCAAAAAATCACAAAAATATTTGTACTGCAAAGTTCATTGCAGTCCAATTTATAATCGCTAAGTCATGGATAAAGCCCAAGTGCCCATCGATCTATGAATGGATTAATAAATTGTGGTATATGTACACCATGGAATATTATGCAGCCTTAAAGAAAGATGGAGACTTCACCTCTTTCATGTTTACATGGATGGAGCTGGAACATATTCTTCTTAGTGAAGTATCTCAAGAATGGAAGAAAAAGTATCCAATGAACTCAGCCCTACTATGAAACTAATTTATGGCTTTCACATGAAAGCTATAACCCAGCTATAACCTAAGAATAGGGGGAAAGGGGAAAGGGAGTGGAAGGAGGAGGGAGGTGGGCGGAGGGAGGGGGATTGGTGGGATTACACCTGCGGTGCATCTTACAAGGGTATATGTGAAACTTAGTAAATGTAGAATGTAAATATCTTAACAAAATAACTAAGAAAATGCCAGGAAGGCTATGTTAACCAGTGTGATGAAAATGTGTCAAACGGTCTATAAAAACAGTGTATGGTGCCCCATGATTGCATTAATTTACACAGCTATGATTTAATACTAATAAAAAAAAGAGTTCTAGACTTTACGATTGTTAAATTATTAAACATACAACAACAATTTAACTGTGGATCAATTAGAAGACAATACTTTGACTCATATTGTGTGATTTTTTTTTTTTATCAGTAAAGATAATGTCTTCTGTTATTTTTCCAGAGCCAAGGTATGTTTATATAGATGTACCTACACTGTTTCCTGATTTACTCTGCCGACAGTATTATCTTTGCTGGTTGCTGAGGCATACTCTTATATTAATACAAATTTTAAAAAGAGAGATACTTTAATGAATGTGGGCTGGGTTTAGCCATTCACCAACCATCCTGTCTTGTCTCTAGGTAACTTCGGCTCTGTAGCCCAAGTGCTCAGACACACACACACACACCTGCCCACACCTATAACCCTCCCTGAATTTAAGGTTTTCATAAATCTCTTTCATCTCTTATCTCTGGCCACAAGGATGTGATAGAAGTTGGCCCAGGTTCCTGGTGAGACTGCTGGTTCTGCCTTATTAATCACAGCAGGATTTAAGGAAGGCTCACAGAACTATGTTCCTCGGAAAACCACCATCTCCGAGGCCACATCCCTTGCCCACCCCCAAAAACTGCTGAAGAAGTGATCAGCCCCAGTGGGAAGCAACATTTAGATCGAATTCCTCATTTGCTGCTAAAAGACCACCAGAACTAACCTCAACATACTTAGAGCCCATCAGACACCCAAGTCTCCTACATCATCCCCATTACACAATCTTTTTAACCTCATTCTATATTGTACATTCCAGAACTTGACTCAAGCACCCTCTCCCCCATCCCTCCAGTATTTCTACTGGACCCCTTGCAACATATAGCCTGTCATCAGCAGAATCTTGTATCCCCTCGACTTCTTTGAACATGCTGTTAATGATCTTGCTCTAACTGAACCAGGCCTCACTGTTCTGGGACAGTTAAATTTTTCTTAGAGCAAGAAGATCCAAGAGCTGCTCAGAAAAGTATATAGAAGATTTTGCTGATGACCATCTTGGCTGAGTCCCTAAGCACACGTTCCCCCAGGCAGTCCTCGGAAGAGGTGGCTGTTTCTTCCCCACATGCCGTACAGCACACAGCATGGAGAAAAGACAGGGCCTTCCTCGTTCCTCATTGCTGCTTCCAGATCTTCCCCACTCCCAGAAAACCTCAGTGTCTCTGAAACATGCCTGCGGCCCGTGCCAAGCCTCTGCCCTCTTTGCCTATCCTCGCTCCTCAGGGGAATCTCACAACTTTGAATTTGTATGTGCTCTTCTCAAAACTCCACTCCTTTGCACCCACCTGCCTATCTGACAGTTCCGCATGCACGTCTGACAAGCATCCCATGTTCCAAACCACAGTGTTGATTGTTTCCTCTTCTCATCGTTTATTTTTATTGTTTTTTTTTGTATAGAACACTCATGCCCCACAACCTCACATGGCTTATCTCGCCTCATCCAGGTGTCTGCTCAAACACTGCCTCCTCAGAGGCGGCTTTCCTGAACGAACTCTCTAAAATGCGCTCGTCACTAGCTATATATTACCAGGCTTTGCGTTTTCATTCACTTCTCTAAGGTCCTGAGCACTCTCTAATAGAGAATATCTGTATTTGGTTATTGTTTGTGTCCCTCTGCTAGACTGTAAGGTCCACAGAAGCAGGTTTTTGTCACATGCACCACTGCACTTTCAGTGCCCAGCACATAGTAGATGCTCAGCCAATGCGAATTATTTAAACTTTATTTCAGAATTTAGAGAACACCTTTGATTTATTTCTCTGGCTTTGGAAGTGTGAGGAACCCTGGCACTGTTATGAAAGTATTTGCTGCTGTGACAGGTACTAACTGAGGGAAAAGATAACACAACAAAGACGACAGAACAAAGCAAAGAAAGACCAAAGGGGCCAGAGCCCAGGAGATGCTGTGAATTTCTGAATCACACTGGAACTTGAAACCAGTATGTTGATGCACGTTCCAGTTTTGTAAGCCAGTAGATGCTCTCATTTGCTTTAACAACTTTCAGCTGGGCTGGGCACCTGTAGCTCAGCGGCTAGGGCACCAGCCACATACACTGGAGCTAGCAGGTTCAGATCCAGCCCGGGCCTGCCAAACGGTAATGACAACTACAACCAAAAAATAGCTGGGCGTTGTGGCAGGCGCCTGTAGTCCCAGATACTCAGGAGACTGAGGCAAGAGAATCGCTTGAAGAGTTTGAGGTTGCTGTGAGCTGTGACCCACAGCACTCTACCAAGGGTGACATAGTGAGACTCTGTCTCAAAAAAAAGAAATCTTTCAGTTGACGTTTCCTTCCTACCTAGCTTCCTTCGTGCCTTCCTTCCTTCCTGCCTTCCTTCCTTCCTTCCTCCCCTCCTCTCTTTCCTCCCCTCCTCTCCTTCCCTCCTGCCTACTTTACTTCTTTCCTTCCTTCCTTCTTTCTTCCCTCCCTCCCTTTCTCTCTCTCTTTCTTTCTTCTTTTCCTTCTTTCTTTTTTTCACAATTGAAAGAACCCTGAGAAGTGACAGTATGAGCTATAACTTAGGGCTCCTGAATGCAGAATTCTAAGATGAGTCACAGAATTATAAAAGTGCTGGATAGTTGTTGTTTGCTTATTTTATTTTAGCAATGTCTTTTTAAAATGTCTTATTCAGAGAAATTGTTTTATTTTTTTTTTTTATCACTTCTAGGAGTCTTATGGCGGAATCTTTGGGGTTCTCTAAGTATAAGATTATATCATTGGTAAAGAGTGAGAGCGTGACCCCCTCTGGCTCCATTTGGATGCCCTTTATTTCCTTCTCTTGCCTGATTATATTGATTGGAACTTCCAGCACTATGTGGAGTAGTAGCGGTGATGGAGGACAACCTCAAATCACAAAGTCTCAAAGCTGCAGATGCTGGCAGGAATGTGGAGGGAAGAGAATACTTTTGCACTGCTGGTGGGACTGCAAACTAATACAACCTGTTTGGAAGGAAGTATTGAGAATCCTCAAAGAACTCAAACTAGACCTCCCATTTGATCCTGCAATCCTATTACTAGTCATCTACCCAGAAGAAAAAAAGTCATTTTATCAAATGGATATTTGCACTAAACTATTTGTCACAGCTCAATTTACAATCACCAAATTGTGGAAACAACCTAAATGCCCACCAACCCAGGAATGAATTAACAAACTGTGGTATATATATATATATATACATACCATGGAATACTATTCAGCCACTAAAAAGATGGAGACTTTACGTCTTTCGTATCAACCTGGATGGAGGTGGAACACATTCTTCTTAGTATGGTATTACAAGAATGGAGAAGCAAGAATCCAATGTACTCAATTCTAATATGAAGGCAGTAAATGAGCTAATACAAGGTGGAGAGTAGGGAATGAAGGAGAGGAGGGGGGTTCCTGTTGTGTGGCACACTTCTTGGGGGCGGGACACAGCTGTAAGAGGGACTTTACCTAACAAATGCAATCAGTGTAACCTAATTCTTTGTACCCTCAATGAATCCCAAACAATTTTTTAAAAAGTCTTATTCAGAAGCCTAATGAGTAACGTCATGGTCTCCAGTGCCTTTTTATTAAAGGCTGATGCTTTTTATTTTATTTTATTTTTTTTCTGAGACAGAGTGTCAAGCTGTCACCCTGGGTAGAGTACCATGGCATCACAGCTCCCAGTAACCTCAGACTCTTGGGCTTAAGCAATTCTCTAGCCCAGTCTTCCAAGTAGCTGGGACTATAGGCGCCCACCACAACGACCGGCTATTTTTGTTGTGGTGGTGGTGGTTGTCATTGTTATTTTAGCTGGCCCGGGCTGGGTTCAAACCCACCAGCCTTGGTATATGTGGTTGGTGCCCTACCCACTGAACTACAGGTGCCGCCTAAAGGCTGATGCTTTTACATAAAATATTGGTATAACAAATCTCACAGGAAGAACATTACTGTATCTCCTGCAAAATCTTGTTTTAAATATTTACATAAAGAAGTTCTTCATTTTAATGCAATGCAATTTATTGTTTTATTTTGTTATTTAGTATTTTTTGTGTCCCAAGAAATATTCACCTGCTCCAATGCTGCAAAGATAGTCTCCTGTATTTTTTCTAGAAGCTTTAAAATTTATTTGCATTGAGGTCTATGACCAGTCTTGAATTAATTTTTGTGTGTGTTGTGCCATAGGGATTGAGATTCATTATACGGTGTGCACAGAAGACATTGTCCATTTTGCTACTTAATCACTCTTACAATGGAATAACAGAGTGTAAGAGAAGTAAATCTTAGAATTTAATGGTAGGGTGTATTTGCTCCCATTTGATATAATAGTACAGATCAACAATAGTAACTCATAAGTCTTATAGAAGTCATTTGTTTTTGCCTTGGTTGCTAGAAGCTTAAGCTAATTTAAATATTTACTTTCCATAAGTGTTCTTTCCAGCTTGTTAGCATAGTTACCTTCCCCTCTTTACTACATGATGTGTGAGCATCTTCATTTTTATTTAAAATACCTTATATCACGAATGCTTTTCACAGTAAGCTAATGCCATATAGGCAGAGTGCATATAATCAATAAGCAGAAAGCTAGAGGTAACAGATAAATTATTCTTTTTTTTTGTTTTGTTTTGTTTTTATCTTCTCCAGTTGATGTCTCTGGACATATATTTTATTTTACAACATCAAAGAATCAACATAATTTTAAAGGTTATATCAAAACATATTAAAAAATATAATAATTTTATCAGAGGATAAATACCATGTTGTAGCTAAGTTAGAAACACAGATGTGGCTCAAGGCTGAATTGTATGTAACTTAAGTTGGACAAAGGAGAGAAGGGTCATAATTAATTTATTCAGATTATTTACATGCATTTTATTTTCGGAGGAAAACTTACTTGTCACCCTGTTTCCTTATTCTTAAAATACGTCATCGCATTTATCCTCTATTTTCTCCCATCCTTCCCATCTAATTCTGTCACATCCTGCCCCACCTCCAATGACTTAAGCCACAAATCCAAGTTGTACACATTTATAGGCATGCGTCCCTCCAAAGCAAGGATCACTCTGAGAAATATGTCATTAGGTGACTTCATCATTGGGAACATTGCAGCTGTACTTACACACATCTGGGTGTACAGCCGGCTACACACTGCGGCTCGGCCGCTGTCCCTGGTACAGCACAGTACTGTACTGACTACCAGAGGCAGTTATAACTGGATGGTGTTTGTGAATCTAAACACATTTGCACAAACACAAAGTGCAGCACAAATATGCCATTAAAATCTTGGGGGTTGTAATGTTATGGTCATCCTGGGTTGACCATGTGGTCCATTGTTGATGGAAACATCATTTTACAGCACATACCTGGAAAGGCTCAGGCTCGAAGTGGCTTTTATACAGAATGGAAGTAGTTTGAATAAGAAATCTTAATTATTCTGGAAAAGCAGGCATGAATTTTTAGGTTATAAACTTTCTTTCTTACCACTTGCATTATGATTAGAAAAGAGATTGAGCTGTGGGCTCCCGTAAGATTAGCTGGTGGCGTGCTTTCTTTATTCATTTTCTTGGGGGACCAGCAGAAAAGAGGTGTGCACTCTGTGCCAGCATCCCCTTTTCCTTGGTTCTCTTGCTGCGGGAAGTGTGCCATGTGGGGAGGGCTCTGATGCAGTACTTTATTCAATATCCAAGTATCTACATTCTAGAAATCATATTAAACATAAGGTCAATGGCTAACAAGAGCTTTGTGAACAGCTGCTCTGCTGACAATTTGGAGGATTGATTCCATCATCTGGTTATTTAAGCTAACTACACAGAAACACTTCAATTCAATTGGCCTGGAAGTTCCGAACCACGTCCTCATTTTCTCAAAGATGGATAAGCAAGTCGATTTGCATCCTTGCGTATTTTCACTCAGAGTTTCATTCTGAGAAAGTTTTGTTGCAATTTGCCATTAGAAACACACACAAATTGGCCTCTCCCATCACTGCTTTCTCCTGCTGGTTCTATTTGTCTCTGATTTCACATCTGGCAATGCCATTTTTCTCCTAGAAACCATCAGCGGCCCCCCCCCCCCCCATTGCCACCCAGATGGATTCCACACAGGGTCCCCCCAGCGTCCTCCCACTCCTCCTCCTCTGCCCCTGCACACACTTCTCTGAGGCTGGTCAAACGAAACTCACAAAACCCCAGAACATAACAGCTCTCTTCTTGGATATTCAATGACAGTTTGTCCCTAACTCTTCCACTGGCTCACTCCAGGCTTCTCTCAAGAAGATATCGACTTTCCTCTCATCCACATAGGTTTTCCCAGCCCAACAGGAGGGGTGGGCATGCTGCAGTGACCCCTACTTTAGCATCTTCTTTTTACCTGCCTCCCCTACTCAGTCCCTTGAGGTCAGGGATGATGACTTCCCCACCAGGATGTGGGCATTTAAGGGGTGCTTAATAAATTATCTGCTGATATTTTCATGTAAATGAATTGAACATAGCTCTGACCCAGATGAATAGAAACGTTAGCAGCTTAATGGCCCAGAAGTTTTATGTCTTTGGCTGCTTATTCACCGCCCCTCCAGAGAGAGTCTATTCTTCTCCACTTTCCTCCGTGCCCTGGGAGGCTCATAATTTTGGACTTTATCATAAAGGCCCCTTTATGATGTGGCCTTGGGTGCATCTCAGCACAGGGAGGCACTGGCAGGAGCTCAGAGAACGGCAGAAGAGAGAAGCTGGAGTATTTACTCCCTTTGCTCTCCTCTCGCTGGACATGTGTGCTTGGCAATAACTAACAGCCACAGCGACCACAGCGTGGCCTCTCCCACGTGATGGTACCATAGTCCTACAACTGCTCCCTTTTCTCACCCCCCCAGACACCGTTCCCTCCCCTCCTCTCTTCCCTTCCTTTCCCTTACTCCCTCTGCTTTCTTTGCCCCACCTTTTGTGCTTTTCCTTACACCATGATCACAGTAATCACTTCATTAAACATTTTCAATTGCCCTTTCAAATGAGTCATCTGCCTTCTCCCTGGATCCCAGCTGATGTGGTCCAAGAATCCTAAATCGCTTTTTCATTGCCTCCTATTCTTTTCTGTTTGATATTACAACAAATTCAGCTAATTGTATTAAACATGTTCATTAACAGAAAAACACGTGTGTTTGATACCTGATTCCCATGAGAAAGGATGTCCCAAGTCAAGGGCCTAAACCCATTTCTGGCTCAGTTTGACTCAACGAATAATGGGACCATTTCTACTGTGCTCTATTTAGCTTCTTTCTTTACTAACATTTAGTTAGGCTAAGCCCCTCTGCTAGGTACAAAGAGAATTTTTCAAATGTGACCCAGACATACAGCATTCCAGACTCATTAATCCCATTTCTCCAAATGAAATCTGTATTGATGTGGCTATACTGTTAAGGTGAACAATAAATTGACTAGTTGCCAGGCTAATGTTGCTAAGAGTTGTTCCTAAGAGTTGCTTTGAAATAACTTCGATGTGAACTATTAAAATAAATGGGGAGGCACTGGATTCCTTCTTTTGTGAACCCCCTTTAATCCTGCAGGTTTTTCTCCTGTCACAGTGGGACACAGCAAAGAGATTCGGCAAAACCATCCCCTTTGACTTGCCCAATAATAATAAACTCTTTTCTTTCCTTTCCTTCCTTTCTCTCTCTCTCTTTCTTTTCTTTCTCTCTCTCTCTCTTTCTTCCTTCTCTCTGTCTCTCTCTCTTTCTTTCCCTTTCTTTCCTTTCTTTCTTTCTCTCTTTCTTTTCCAATCATGCTTATTGTCCAAACGGGTATGCTGTTTGGACAGGTTGAAAATCAGAAATCCACTTAAAATTGCTTTTCTCTGAATTACACATGTGTCTGATGCCACCTTTTAACATTCTGACTCCCACCCTCATCATTTAATTCCCAGATTTCCCAGAGGATTTAAGGTAACTTACAACTTGAAAACCACCTACAATTTACTTCATTGTGTAGCTATGGCTGAGGAAAACTGTGCCTCTTACATAAATCGTTCTTTTGTGTTGGGAATCATTTCGTGTTAACCTGAGGGTAACTATTTAGCAAAAGTTTGAAACCAAAATTACTTCTGATGTTTTTGACTGTTCAACCATTCAATTAAATATTACCGGGTTTCCTCACCTCCTTCACACCTTCTTTTCCTTTTTTTTTTGATGGAAATGTAATACGGGTAGTTAAAAATAGGTTACTAATGTTTGCATATTTTGGAGAAGTAGAAGACATAAAATCTATACTAATTTTAGCTCTGAGACATTAAACATGAAATATTGATTATTGTTCTTTGCGACGGAATTTATGAAGCTGGCTGGGGCTGCTGTGTTCATGTAAAGTGATTCTGATGTTTTGCCCTCAGACCTCAGTGGCTATAAATGATGCTCCTTGGTGACAGCTGGGAGGCTGGCATTCTGATCCACAGCCTTAAGAGATACATTTCCCAGATTAGGCCAGGAATGACCCAGCTGCACAGCCCAACTTCAGAAAATTAAATTGGAGGGAGTCCAAACCTCTGTTGAAATAACTGTGTGAATTACAGTGCTTCCACAGGCCTTGTTGTAATGTAAATGTGCTTTACAATTTACTGCCATTTCCCTTCCATCCCTGCTGTGAATATGGGCATTAATAGTCATCTCATATATTTAAAGGCAAAAAGGCATCAAAAACAAAAACTCAAGATTCATATTTTCTCCCTTCAGAAAGCAAAAACTAAATTCACTTTTTTTTTCCTTTTGTCAGTTTTTCCAAAAAGAGCATGCATTTTGTTCATGTATTATGCATTAATGTTTTTTATGGCTGGCAGACCTGTAAATTTCACATAGGGAAGTTACCTTGCAGCTGAACATGAATTTCTTTGGGAGAAAAAAAAAAAAAAAAAAAAAAAAAGGCTAATAGGACATCAACAGCTCATTTAAAGGATTCATTCAGGTAAGTTACGGGCACATGAGGCATATGTGAGGCAAAAAGAGATTTGCCTATTTCTACAATTTTACAGACATTTTCCATATCCATTGAGATGCAGAGGGACTGTGATTTTTGTAGCTGGGTCTCCCTGTCTCACTCATGTGTCATTATTATGGGCTGCCTCCTACAGAGCAGACTTGGAATCTTACAAATACAAGATATAGCTATGAGAGGTGTTGTCATATCTCATTCTTTATTCTTATTTGATCAGCCAGGCTGTGTTCACAGGCATTAGGACATCAAAGCCTTTACCTGTCTGGGTGAGAGTGCCAAGCACTTTCAACTCATCTGAGTAGGTGTTGAGTGGAAAGAGACTAAGTAAAAACACAATTATATCTGTTTAAGCCACTGTCATTGGTCACCTTGAATTTCAGATTATTTCAGTCCCTGAGAATCTCCTAGAGCAAACGGGTACTCTGGAAAGGAACAGCTAGAACCAGATCACACGGGACAGCCCTGCTCCCTGATCTGAATAAGCACCTTGCAAACTATGATCCAGATGCAACAGACCCAGGATTGTGGGACAGGATAAGCCAGCCCAGTGCTATCTTGAAAAATACACTTCAGGCTTAAACGTCCCTCACTCCTTTCCCTGAGAGAGTGCGTGGTCCCCAAACTTTTGCTAGTTTAAGTCACATTCTAAAGCTATCATCATAGAGGAAGACACAGCTCATTACAAAAGTCCAATCACTTCCACTAAATCTAGGGAATACGAAATTGAAACACTGTTAGTAATTTTTTTAAAGCGGTCATTTAAAGTCAATTCAGCAAGACAGCCATGAAAACTCAACCAATATTGAAATACAAGGGCAGTATAGATAGCGTATAGATATTTTTGCATCTTATGTATTTTTTTATTCTGAGGCAAAGAAAATCCTAGAGACCAAGCTTAATACTGGGAACTCAAAAAACAAATAAGCACAAAGCCCACAGATACAGAATACAGAATACAGATACTGTCTCAGAATACAGACAGAACAGCAAATGAGGATAAGTGAAACCACACACCAGCCCTGGGCTCCCTGTGCCAAAGGACGGAAGACCGAGTACAGACAATCAAACAGCATGTAACTCCCAAATTGTTTATACCTGATTCTGGAATGCATGTCTTTGTAGCATAGCAAACGCCATCCAGATTAAATTTTTTTGGAAAATGAGTTTGCATTTCTTATGCGTTCATCAAGTAGTATTGGGAGGAGCAATCTGAATGCATGCCGGAAAGAGCTCTGCTCACGTGCCCCCCAGCACCTCGGACCTGGCTATCTTCTTTCCTAGCCCTCCACCACTACCCTCACCCACCTCATTAGCTCTCACCAGCACCATTACATTATGCTGCCCAATTGCTTTTCTTTAAGTTCATTCCCAGTACTTTAACTTTCTACTCATAAGCCCTTTTTCTAGCCTAAACAAAATAATCTTCAAGGTTAAACATACTCCTAACTCCCTACCCCACAGGATTGTTCCTCTGACTCCTTCTGAAATCTTGTAAAATTCATCTGAAGTATGATTTTATATATTTCACTATTTGTTTCTGCAGAGAACTGCATGTCATTTCTTTGAACTGCTTTTATTACTACTAACATTTATTGAATTTTACTAGGCTCCCAGCATGTTGCATGAATTATCTCTTAAAAATTAGGACTGCAGCCCCATAAAAATGGCAAAAGATGCTGTTATTATTTTCATTTCTTGGATGAGAAAACAGACAGAGAGATTAAGTAAGTTGGCCGAGGTCTGACAGCTGAAATGGGAAGCTGGCACGAGCAGTCTGACTCCAAGTTCTAAAATTCACCATCTCTACTCTGTGCCCGGGACTGACGTGGGCAGCAGCAGTAGAACTCCCACAGTGCTTACCAAGGAGAAGATATAATGTTCTGCAAAGTACTCAGATTTATTGTTTGAACAAGATATGTCACTTGCCTGTTGTCTGATTTTGGAGAGCTGACTCACCTCTGTAGGTCTTGGCCACATCACCTGTAAGACAGTGGGAATGTTCACACCACCTGCCGTGTGATGGTGATGCCCACAGCCCAGTGCCTGCCATGTGACAGTGACGCCCACAGCCTGGTGCCTGCCGTGTGACGGTGACGCCCACCACCCAGTGCCTGTCATGTGACAGTGACACCCAACTAGCATGGTGCCTGCCGTGTGACAGTGATGCCTACCACCCAGTGCTTGCTGTGTGACGGTGACACCCACCCCGCCCAGTGCCTGCTGTGTGACAGTGACACCCACCCTGCATGGTGCCTGCCGTGTGATGGTGATGCCCACCCTGCATGATACCTGCCATGTGACGGTGACGCCCACCCCACCCGGTGCCTGCCCTGTGAAGGTGACGCCCACCCCGCCAGGTGCCTGCCGTGTGTGTGAAGGTGACGCCCACCCTGCATGGTGCCTGCCGTGTGAAGGTGACGCCCACCCCGCCCAGTGCCTGCCATGTGATGGTGACACCTATACCCCGCCTGGTGCCTGCCCTGTAACAGTGACTCCCACCCTTCACGGTGCCTGCCATGTGACAGGGACACCCACCCCGCCCGTGCCTGCCGTGTGACGGTGACGCCCACCCCACCCGGTGCCTGCCGTGTGAAGGTGACGCCCACCGCCCAGTGCCTGCCATGTGACAGTGACGCCCACAGCCTGGTGCCTGCCATGTGACAGTGACGCCCACCACCCAGTGCTTGCCGTGTGATGGTGACGCCCACCCCGCCCCGTGCCTGCCCTGTGAAGGTGACGCCTACCCCACCTGGTGCCTGCCCTGTAACGGTGACTCCCACCCTTCACGGTGCCTGCCATGTGACGGTGACGCCCACCCCACCCAGTGCCTGCCATGTGACCGTGACATCCACCCTGCACGGCGCCTGCGGTGTGAGGATTAACTAAAGTAGCACATTTAAAAGTGCTTTGTGGACTCTAGAGTGCTGGCTGTCCATGTAGAGATTCCTTTGGTGTTACACTGAGGACAGCAGTTCTATTTCATCTGCCCTGCACCCCTGTAGTGCCCAGCTCTGCTCCTTCCTGCTGTATGATTTTGGGCAGTGTGAACCCTTTGAGTATCAGTTTCATCATCTGTAAAAGGGATAAACTATTTGTGCCAAATTTCAGGAGTTGCTATGCGACCTGATAATTAAAAATCCCCATTAAGTCATCCAGTCTTGCTCCAGGCATGTAGCAGGGGGTGGACAACGTGATTTACCTCGCTATTTACTTGTATTATACATTATTTCCAACCCTTTAAAAACATGTGGGTGTACCTAGAAACCTCCTCCTGTCTCACTCCAAACCTATTTCCCATTAGTCACTCAGTTCTGTCAATTCCATTCCCTATTTGTCTCTGGAACCTTTTCTCTCTATAGGGTGTCCCAAAAATCATGATACATAAGAAAATTATAATGACAGATATCTTGGAATATGTTGTCGTGAGTGGGAGAGAAGACTTCCTGTGTATGGACAAAGCAGTAGCCAGCATAGAGAGAAAATTTTGTAAATATTTTGTAACATTTTATAATGGGTATTTTGTACATAAAGGTACATTTAGCTACAATTTCCCGTTTCCTGTATATAGGGTGACTTTTGGGACACCTGTATTTCTACTATCCTTAGTTGAGGATTTATAGCCTGCCGGAACGAGCATCCTGAAACGCCTCCCTCATTAGCACAGTTGACTATCTGGAGCCCTTCTCAATCACCTTCACCATTCAGGTCAATGCTGGCCCCAAGGCCACGCAGGACCTCCTGGGAGGTTTGACGGTGACCTGCTCCATCTGGCCCCCAGCCCCTCCCTTTGGCTGTTCCCTCTTATCCACTTAGTCTTCCCAAAACTTAAACATGTCATAAACTCAAAAACTTGGAATAAGTCTGTCCAGGCATGAGTTTATATAAAACAATAATAAAGGTAATTTTTAAAGAAGAAATAAGGGAGTAGTAACACATTGCAGTGTGCATGTCATCATCAAATAGCCAGTGTCCCTCAGTAACCTGGAGAGCAGTCTCTGGGACAGCATCACGCTTGGGAATGTCCTCTGTGTCCCTAAAGACCCATGGCACAGTGCTGAGCCTCACCCACCCATTTTGCATTAAAATCTTCATTCAGAGCAGGGGTGGCGAACAAGTTCGACTACGTGCTCGGAGATCGCTCCTCAGAGGTCCCTCCTCAGAAGCAGCATAACAAAATCCAAACTTGGCAAAGAGCCACAGTATACAAAATAATGATAAGAGGCAAAGAGCCGAA
>CAUYPK010048326.1:0-16455 GCA_963574355.1 Loris lydekkerianus | reverse complement strand
CGCGTTCGCACCCCCCGGGTGGCGGGGCCCACCGTCCCTAACGGTAACACACCGGGGGCTACGCACCACGGCCAGCCACACCCACAAATTTTTTTTTTTTTTTTTTTTTTTTTTTTTTTTTAAGGCAGAGTCTCCATCTGTCACCCTGGGTTGAGTGCCATAGAATCAGTCTAACTCACAGCAACCTCACAAACTCCTAGGCTCAAGCCATCCTTCTGCCTCAGCCTCCTGGCTAGCTGGGACTACAGGCACCCACCATGACACCCAGCTACTTTTCCTATTGTTAGTAGATAAAGAGTCTCACTCTTACTCACACTGGTCTTAAACTCCTGACTTCAAGTGATCCACTGGCCTCAGCTTCCCAGAATGCTAGGATTATGGGCGTGAGTCACCTTGACTGGCAGGGGCCAAGTATTTTTGAAGTGGGAATACTTGGTTCACAATTTGATAAATCCTCTCCACAAAATAAGTATTATAATTTTAATCTTCTTTCCCCATTCATGGCAATAATACTCATTTTTACACTATAAACTGGGTGCATATTTATGGAAAAAGTTGATAGATTCCTGATACTCAGGAATCACAAAAGAAATTAAGCCTCCACTCAAGGCAGGGTTGTGTGTGCCAATGTTACTTACCGTTCCTGTGAGCTAGGGAATTCCAGTGAGTTATGTCTATTTTAGACTTGTCGAAAGTTAGTAAAACAGTGCTTCACTTAAAATACGGTGCTGTGAGCCTGGCATGGTGGCAACACATCTGCAGTTTCAGCTACGAAGAAGGCTGAGGCAGGAGGATTGCTTGAGCCCAGGCTAGATAGTGAATCTCATTTCTCTAAATTAAAAAATTGTCTTATGCTATCACAAGTGGGGATTCTATTGTACGTCTCATCATTAGAAGTAATAAGAATAGCTGTGCTTTATTAATGCAGATGATACATTCTGAGAAAGGCCTCATCAGGTGATTTTGACCTTGTGTGAACACCATAGAGCAGTTACACCAACCTAGGCCGAGCAGCCTGCAGCTCCCAGGCTTCACGCCTGTGCAGTGTGTGACTGCACTGAATTCTCACTGACCTAGGCTGAGCAGCCTGCGGCTCTGGGGCTTCACGCCTGCGCAGTGTGTGACTGCACTGCATTCTCACTGACCTAGGCTGAGCAGCCCGCGGCTCCGGGGCTTCACGCCTGCGCAGTGTGTGACTGCACTGCATTCTCACCGACCTAGGCTGAGCAGCCTGCGGCTCTGGGGCTTCACACCTGCGCAGTGTGTGACTGCACTGCATTCTCACTGACCTAGGCTGAGCAGCCTGCGGCTCCGGGGCTTCACGCCTACACAGTGTGTGACTGCACTGCATTCTCACCGACCTAGGCCGAGCAGCCTGCGGCTCCGGGGCTTCACACCTGCACAGTGTGTGACTGCACTGAACTCACACTGACCTAGGCTGAGCAGCCTGCAGCTCTGGGGCTTCATGCCTGTGCAGTGTGTGACTGCACTGAATTCACAGTGACCTAGGCCGAGCAGCCTGCAGCTCCAGGACTTCACGCCTGCGCAGTGTGTGACTGCACTGAATTCTCACTGGCCTAGGCTGAGCAGCCTGCGGCTCTGGGGCTTCACACCTGCTCAGTGTGTGACTGCACTGAATTCTCACCGACCTAGGCTGAGCAGCCTGCGGCTCCGGGGCTTCACGCCTGCGCAGTGTGTGACTGCACTGCATTCTCACTGACCTAGGCTGAGCAGCCTGTGGCTCCTGGGCTTCACGCCTTCGCAGTGTGTGACTGCACTGAACACAGCAGGCAGCTGCACATATGGTAGTTATTTGTGTATCTAGACATAGCAAAGGTACAGCAAACGTGTAGTACAAAAGCTAAAAAGTGGCACACCTGCCCAGACCACATACCAGGCATGGAGCTTGTGGGCATGGAAGTGGCTCTGGGTGAATCTGTGGGTGGCGAGTGACTATGTAGCCTGGGCCGTCCCTGTGCTCTGCTGTAGACCACAAACCCTATGCGCTTAGGCTGCACTAACTTTGTAAAAACTTTCTCTTTAATAATAAATTAACTTTAGCTGACTGAATCATTTTTACCTTATTTTTTTGATCCTTTCCTTTTTATGTTTTACATTTTTAATTGAAGTTGTATATATCAAAGATGTACCCTATGATTATTTTGATATATACACATAGTGAACTGATTACTACAATCAAGCTAATTAACATCCCCATCTCTTCACAGTACCTTTTAAAAAACTTAATATTCACATTTTTAGCAAATTTGAAATGTATGATACACTGTTACTAATTGTAGCCTCCATGTGGTAGATTTGATCTCTAGAATTGATTCATTTTACACAAATGAAACTTCTTACCCTCTGATCAACGTCTCTTCATTTTCCCCCCACTCTGCCACCACTGGCAATCACCACTTCGTTCTTTGCTTCCATGAACTCAACCTTTTTTGATTCCACATGGAAGCGAAATCATACAGTATTTTTTCCCCTCTGACTTACTTTGCTTAGCATCATATCCTCCAGGTTCATCCATATCACCACAAATGTCATGATTTCCTTCTATTTTAGGGTTGAATAATATTTCATTGTATGTACATACAACAATCTCTTCATCTGTTCATCTGCTGATGGACACTTAGGTTGTTTCCGTATCTTGGCTATTGAGAAGTTGCTGTAGTTGACATGGGAATGTAACTATCTCCTCAACACACTGATTTCCTTTCCAAAAGAGAAATTGCTGGATCCTATGGTGGTTCTATTTCTAATTTTTTGAGGACATTCCATATTATTTTCTGAGAGTATTTTTTTACTTAATTTTTATTAAATCATAACTGTACACATTTATGGGGTACATATGATGATTTTATATACAATGTGAAATGCTTAAATAAAACATAACCATCACCTCATTTACTTATTTTTGTGGTAAGACATTTATAATATACTCTTAGTTGTTTTGAAATGTACCCTTGCATTGTGCCATTAGGTGAGATCCTGACAAATATACTCCCTCTGGACTGTTTTTGTGTTTTATCATGTATATGAATGTGTGTTTATATATTGGTTTTATAATAGTGTTGGGTACATTGGATACTTTTCTCCCATTTTTAAAAATTAAATCATAGCTGTGTACATTAATGCAATCATGGGGTACAATGGTTTTATACACAATTTGAAATATTTTCATCAAACTGGTTAATATAGCCTTCATGGCATTTTCTTAGTTATTGTGTTAAGACATTAATATTCTACATTTAGTAAATTTCACATGTATGCTTGTAAGATGCACCATAGATGTGGTCCCACCAATCACCCTCTCTCCTCCCATCCTCCCCCATGCCCTCCCCTTCCTCTCCCCTTGTCCCTTCTTCATAAACTATAATTGGGTTATAGCTTTTCATATAACCAAAGCTATAACTTGGTTTCACAGTAGGGCTGAGTACATTGGATACTTTAAGATATGTTACTAAGAAGAATTTGTTACAGCTCCATCCAGGTAAATGTAAAAGATGTAAAGTCTCCCTCTGTTTTTATGGTAGCGTAGTATTCCACGGTATACATATACCACAATTTGTTTATCCATTCATGGATTGATTGCATTTAGGCTGCTTCCACAACTTGGCTATTGTGAATTGGGCTTCAAGAAACATTCTGGTGCAAATGTCTTTGTTGTAAAATGATTTTTGGTCTCCTGGGTAGATACCTAGTTAATGACATTGAAGGATCAAACAGTAGGTCAACTTTTAGTTCCTTGAGAATTCTCCACACTTGTTTCCAAAAAGGCTATATTAGTTTGCAGTCCCACAGCAGTGTAGAGTGTTCCTTTCTGTCCTCGTCCATGCCAACATCTGCAGTTTTGAGATTTTTGTGATATGGGCTAATCTTACTGGCGTTAGACGATGTCTCAAAGTGGTTTTGATTTGCATTTCTCTGATGATTAAACATGATGAGCATTTTTTCATATGTTTGTGGGCCATGCGCCTGTCATCTTCAGAGGAAGTTTCTGTTCAAATCTCTTGCCCACAAAGAAATGGGTTGTTTGTCCTTTTTTTTATTGATTAACTTGATGAGTTCTCTGTGGATTCTAGTTATCAGACCTTTGTGAAAAACATAACCTGCAAAAATCTTCTCCCATTCTTAAGGCTGTTTACTTTACTTACAGTGCCCTTAGCTATGCAGAAACTTTTTTAGCTTGATCAGATCCCAGTAATGTGTTTTTGGTGTTGCTTCAATTAACAGGGGGTTCTTCCTCATAAAATATTTTCCAAGGTCAATCTTTCCAAGTGTTTCCTGCACTTTCTTCTAGTATTTTTCGTTTCATGTCTTAACTTTAAATCTTTTATCCAGTGAGAATCAATTTTCATTAGTGGTGAAGGGTGAGGGTCCAGGTTCAGTCTTCTACAGGTCACCAGCCAGTTCTCCTAACACTATTTCAATTTCTGTATGTCTTGCAATGCTTGGGAAATTCTCCTCCATAATACCTTGGAGAAGAGCATCTATGCCTTTAGGACCATACTCTTCTCCTTTGGGAATTCCTATAAGTCAGATGTTTGATCTTTTAGAGTGATCCCACACCTCTCTCAGGGAATGATTTGCTTTCCATTTCCATGCCTCTTTGAATACTTGGGATTGTTCAAAAGCCTTGTCTTCAATTTTGGAGATCCTTTCTTCTGACTGCTCAACTCTATTACTGAGGGATTCTACTGTATTTCAAAGCTCCTCGAATAACTTTTTCATTTCCTTGGGCTCTGCTATCACTTTTCCATTATGTCCATATCCTTGATGATTTTATCTTTGAATTCATTGATTTCTTGAGACAACTTTTGAATAACTCCATGAATTTCTAATTCCAACTTTTCTTCCATTCTATTGATCTTATTTGCCACCCATATTATTAGTTGTATTTCTGACATTTCAGTCATTTGTTTATAAATGCCATCTTCTGTAATGTCTCCTTTTCATTCCTTGGGGGAGTTGATCTACTTTGATTATTCATATTGCCAGAGTTCTTCTGCTGATTCCACTTCATGATTATTTTCTGTAAAACTGGTAGGGTGAGATTGGATTGAGGGCCTCAGGAAGTGAACTTAACCATCCCTTTACCAATGAGCTAGGGCTAGTGATTATGGTTTTTCCCCTATGCTTTACAACGCCCTTTCAGAGCTACAGCTAGAGACTCTGAGAACCTGCCTGGTGTGATAGCGCCAGCCTCTATCAATCCTTATGAGTCACGGTGTTAGGCTGAAATGTCAGCTGGGAAGAGATACAAGTAACTTGGTGCCCTGACCCCCACCAGCAACAGTTGGAGGAGAATCAGTCCCTTCTACTACAAAACAGCCACTGCTCAATGTTGGAGCGTCCCTGGGTGAATAGCCCAGGTCAAGAGTTCTAATTTGATTGTCTCAGGCAGTACAATCGCTTCTCACCAGGGGGAGTTCAAAGGGTCTTCAACAACCTGATAGGAATCCACAGGCAGTTCTGGCCTGAAAACCTAGGGGCTGGAGTCTGGTTTACTCTGGTGCACAATGGGGTCAGGGAGATGCATCCACCAGTCAGAGAGGAGTCAGCACCTCCTACCCTGCCACACACTGCCACCGGCAACCCGGAGGAGATGGAAGCTGGCTTCCTCCAAAGAGCAACAGGATTGGAATGTGCTTCTGAAGTCTGACCTGGGGTGTGAGCACCACCACCTGCCGTGCACTGTGGCGGTGAATTTCTCTCTCCCTGCAGTCAGTACCCCCACCCCCCACCCCACCCCCGCACACTGCCACAGGCAACCCAGAGAGGCTGGAGCCTGGCTCCCTCCAGAGCAATGGAATCAGGGAGTGAACCCCCAAATCTCACCCGGGGCATGAGTGCCTCTGCCTGCTGTGCGCTGTTGCCGTGTGGCATGTCTCTGTCCTGCATGTCCCTGTCTCCCTGCGCCCCCCAACTTCCACTCGTGTCACTGTTTCCACACTGCTGTCCAGCAGCTCACACAATACCCAGGCCTCTCAAGGAACTGCCAAACACTCTGGGCTTTGCAGGGGCAGGCCTTCAGACCACCAGGCAAAGGGGCGTAGGGTGGACTAGGAGTTTAGAATTATGCAGAAAATATTTGTTCAACTTTATGATGTGCAGGATGATGCCTAGGCTCGCAAGTGGGACCTCCCTGGAGAAGGAGGCCTGGCATTTAGCAGATCTCTCCCATGGGGTAAAATAAGAGTTCTTCTGTTCCCTGCTCACTTGCAGAGGGCACACAGCAAGCCTCTCTCTTGGGGGAGAGGTCTCTCATCCTCTTGGTGATGGGTTTTGTACCTGAAATTTATTTTCCTGGAGTCTCAGCTTGCCTCTGCAGAGATGGTGTGCACTTTTTATCCATCTTCTTTCTTATTTCAGCTCCCCACCTGCAGATTCTTTGAGTCTGTTCTGTCCCTCCCTCTGGACAGGAGCCTCTGCTGAAGGCTGCCTCTAGTTGGCCATCTTACTTCACCCCAATTTTTACTTTATAAACATTAATTTTTTTTTAACTTTTGACTCTTTCCTAATAAGATTTAGCACACACACATTGCATAGCTGTACAAAAATATTTTCTTATTTATATCAGTATTCTAAAAGCTTTTTTCTATTTTAATATTTATTTATTTACTTTTCAAACTTTTTGTGCTAAAAAGTAAGACACAAAAACACATTAGTCTAAGCCTAGCGAGGGTCAGGATCACCCAGATCAATGTTGTCCCCTCCACATCTGGTCACCCTGGAAGGTCTTTGGGGATAGTAACAGCCATGGAGCTGTTGTCTCCTGTGATAATAGCCCTTCTTCTGGAGACCTCCTGAGGACCTGCCTGAGGCTGCTTACAGTTAACTTCTTTATATAAATAGAAGGGACACTAAAGTGAAGATTAAAAGTATAATGTAGTCAATATATAAACCAGTAGCATAGTCATTTATTTTATTTTCATTTTTTATTAAATCATAGCTGTGTACATTAATGCAATCATGGATAGTCATTTATTAATCAGTTATTATGTGCTGACATAGTTATACAGAACTGAAGTGCAGCAGGTTTGTTTATAGCAGCATCACCAGGAACACCTGGGTAATGGCTTGTGGTACAATGTTACAGTGCCTGCCACAATGTTGTGATAGCTGCTACAATGTTATGATAGCAGCTATAATGTCACAGTGGCTGCTACAATGCTACCATGTTGTGACTGCCACTAAAATGATAGCTACTACATCATGGTGGCTGCTACAGTGTTACAATGGCTGCCACAAAGTTGCAATGACTGCCACAATGTTACAATGGCCACTGCAAGTTATAGTGGCTGGTACAATGTTAGAATGGGTGCTATGATGTTATAACAGTAGCTATAATGTTATTACACTCTATACTGGTGTTATGGCTCCTATAATGTTACAAAGGCTGTCATAATGGCTTAGTGGAAGCTACAATGTTCCAATGGGTACTAGAATGTTAAAGTGTCTGCTATAATGCTATGATGGTTGCCAAGTCACTAGACTACGAGAATTTTTCAGCTCCACATTTTAATCTCATGGGGCACCCTCACACATGTGCTTCATTGTTGAGTGCAACATTGTGTCACGTGGCACATGACTATTATGAATGCTGATTACAGAGCACATAAAGCCACCTGTTACTTATTAGCAGGTGGAGGAGAGGACAATGTGTATAATTCACATTCATGTAGCATTTTCTGTTTTCCAAAATGAGGTCACTTGCCTAGCCCTGCTGCCATGACCTGAGCTGGGTATGGGGAGGACTTCAGGGATCTTTCTCTTAACGAACAGAGGTAGGGTCTAGGCAGGGGAGAGACCTGCAGTCTGACTGAGCACTTACTTCCCAGTGAGGGCTTCAGGCATCTGTCTAGTGTCTCCTTCTGATCACCCACCCTGGCAACTCAAGGACCCCATCTCTGTAGAATGATAATTTGCTAGGAGGAACTAAATGAGATTTTCTCGGGGTCAGTCTGAGAATGTTCCAGGCTCACGAAGATAAAACCTATCCATAATGAGAACATAGCTGAACCCTGACAGTTATGATTAATCATCCAGCACAAAATTTGTGGCCCAGCATAGTTCCCTCCCTAGCTCTGCCTGCAAATCAGCCTACGCCCACAGCACAGACCCCAATTAGGGGATGCTTCTTTATCACCTGGAGAAACATTTATTTGGAGAGAATGGTATGACTTAGTAAAATTCCCACTTCTCTTTTTTTCTCTCTAACAATATTTACATAAAGCATCTTGGCTGTGGTTTCTCTCTGTATCCAAAAGCTTAAGGTCCCCTGGGACTGCAGACGATGCTAGCTTTCAATGCATTGTGGAGAAATCATTAGAACAAACAAACAGAGGTTTGTAGAGTTTGATAAAAATCTGGCTTCCTGCAAATCTGCCTTGCTCTGCTCACTGTCACCACAATGTCTGGATTCCCTGAGCAACAAAAGCCAGGCCTGACTCATCTGTTTATTCATCTTCAGCATCTGGCACACATCTGGGCACCAAGCCAGTGTTCTGTGGTTTGCTGAATATGTGTTCCGAAACAGCTCTGAAATCACTCAGTTTGCTGTGTTTGCCACCCAACATTCACTAGTTGTGCCTCAGTGATGATGACTGTGCTTCAAACATGTTCCCCAACTTGAGGATGCACCAACAGCATAATTGCCCACCCTGACAGCCTAACTGCCTCATTTCAACAGTCTGGCAAGCTTGGCAGCAAGGTTTCCTGCAAAGGCCACTCCTGATACATGCCTTTCAAGTGCTCATGGCCGGCCATATGCATAGCCAGGTGGTTGGCAGAACCAGACCATCACCTGTTTGTATTGTCCTTAGAATTATATACAGCCTGTGATCCATCATGCTCCACCAACAAATTGAGAGTTTCAGAACATGTAGAGAGGACTCCTGAGTAGGTTCTGTTGCCAAAAATGCAGGAAACATCTTCAGAGTTTACTTTCAAGGCCAGCTCCTTCAATAATGTCTTAGATATAAGTCCAGTGTCTTCCTGGAATAGCTTTCAGTAAAAGTACCACCCCACCGACTGGGCACCAAGCCTCACAAAGGAACACAAGGCTCAGCCACGTCAGTCCCAAGCCTGCTCTTAGCAGTCCTTGACTAAACCTCTACTGACTCACAAAGAGCAAAAGGGCAGAGGGTGTGTCCCAGCAGGAAGACCAGGCTTCTGTGTGGCCCTGGGGTGATCACTGGCAGAGCTGGCAGGGGTCTACAGGCGAGGAACCTTCCCTGTGTCTTTACATCTCTGTGTGTGGTTCCTATGCTCCTCTCAGGTCTTTCCCAAGCTTGGCCTGGCCAATCCACACTTCAGGAACCAGGTCACCAGCATTCTGAATGGGATCATGTGAGCTACCCCTGAGCCCAGGTTTACCCAAACACATACCCATGGAATGAAATGTGTTCTGCAGGCAACCAGGTGATGGACTCACCGTGGTGTTCTAAGATGTTATTTACAAAAATTCCTAACATGACAAATACAACAGACATAGAAAAGAACAGAGTGGGTCAGTGCATCAAGATGGTGGACCAGAAGGATCATTTGGCTGAGCTCTCCTAGAATGACTGGGGGGAAAAAAGAGAACCCAGCATGACCTGGTGCGGGGACTTTACCCAGAGTCATAGCTCAAGGAACACAGTAAGAGTGTGAGCTAGATACAGCATATGATCCAGAGTGGTGGATATCTGATGAATTAGGCAAGTGATTGAGACCAGCTGGGATCAGCTCACCCTGCCACAGAAGTCCAGGATGGGAGGAAGTCTTTCCAGAGTTTTCAGAAGTTGGGGGAAGCTGGGTATTGAGAGGAAAGCTTGGAAGAGTGGGTGGACTTGAACAATATATAGCAACCAGATTTGAATGCTGGTTGGAGTAGATTTGGCATAGGTTTGGGGACTGGCGAGGCAGCCATACTGAGACGGTCTCAGTGGCCAGGGGGCTGGCACTGTGGGAAGGTCCTGAGAAGGTCTTATCAGGGGCCTAATGCACGGCCGTCTTCATTCCACCTGCTGGGATGAGAATTCCATTCTTGGGATAGGCTGAGGCACTCCTGCACCCCATGGGAACTTGTATCCAGGAGCGCTCTGAGACCTACCCCTGAAAGATTCTTGTGAGCTTTAAGATCCCAACCTGCCAGCATCTAAATGCTCAGGAAACAATCAGGCAATCACTGAAGGCAATGAAGTTTGAAATAAGGACCATAGAGGTTGCTGGCTGTGCTCTCTGTTTCCTAAACAAAACAAAACAAAACAAACAAAAAACCTCACCACCTGGTGTCCTGGTGACATAGTGCAACATACTGTTCTCAAGAGCAAGGACTTCTGTTTGAAACAAAGGAGGCAGTGAGAAGTCAAAAAGAGGATAAGGAGGTGAACAAGAAGAAAGAACACATGAGGAGGAACAAACAGAGCAGACAACATGAAAAGCCAAATCACAGGAACTCCCCACTCTCCCAAGGGACCACAAGGCAGCTACTGCAGAACAGTCCACTTATAAAGAATTAATGGGCTTGACAGAAAGGGAATTTAAAAAATGGATGATAAAGACAATAATAGGAATGGACTAGAAAATGGAGAGACAGATCAAAAGTTGGACAGGAGTTATGCAGAATACAGAAAGGATATGGCAGGTCTTAAGGAAATGAAGGAGACCATCAGGGAATGTAAAGATGCAGTAGAAAGAATAGAAAAGCCAGGTTAGACCATGGAGAGAGAAGAACCTCAGAGCTAGAGGAAAAAGGTTTTGAGTTAATCCAGGCAGTTAAAGAAGCAGAAAAGAAAAGAGAAAAAGCAGAACAGGTGCTTTGAGAACTATGAGACTCCACGAAGCATTCAAACAAATGAATACAAGGGATTCCTGAAGGGGAAGAAGATTTTCCCAAAGGAATGGAAGCCCTACTGGTGACTATCAAAAATGAAAACTTCCAAAGTTTTACTAAAGAGTCTGACACACTCTTTCAGATGGATATTGAACCCTGGGTCATCTCAACTCAAACAGAGATGCTCCAGGACACACTGTAATAAACCTGTCCAAAGTCAAGATGAAAGAAAAAATTCTGCAAGCAGCCAAGAGTAAGCACCAACTGCCCTTCAGAGGCAGAGTCATTAAGATGACAGCAGACTCTTCAGCTGAAACTTTCTGAGCCAGAAGAGCATTCTTAAACAAAACAATTCTCAGCCCAGAATTCTGTATCCTGCTAAACTAAGCTTCAAAATTGATGGAGAAATCAAAACTTTTGCAGATATACGAGGACTGAGGAAATTCACCACATTAAGACCAGCTCTACAAGAAATACTTAAACCTATTCTTAGCACTGACCACCACAATGGACCACCATCAAAGTAAACACCCAGAAACTAAAGTTCAAAATGCAGCTTCCACGATGGCACAAAGAATAAAACTGCACAAAAGTCTTTCACATGATAAGATACACAGAAGGAACTCCACCATACTTATCAATTCTCTCAATAAATGTCAATGGACTGAATTTACCACTGAAGAGACACAGGCCGGCTGGATAAAAAAGCACAAGCCATCCATATGCTGTGTCCAGGAGACACACCTAACCTTGAAGGACAAATCAGGACTCAGGGTTAAGGGATGGAAAATGGCATTTCAAGCAAATGGAAATCAGAGGAAAGGAGGGGTTACAATCTTATTTTCAGATACAAGTGGATTTAAAGCAACTAAAATTAAGAAAGACAAAGATGGACACTTTATATTGGTCAAAGAAACAATACAACAAGAAGACATTTCAATTTTAAATATTTATGCACCCAACTTAAATGCTCCCAGATTTATGAAACTGACCTTGATGGGTCTGAGCAGTATGATATCTCCTAACACCATAATAGTCAGGAACTTTAACACCCCTTTGCCATAACTGGACAGACCCCCTAAACAGAAACTAAACAAACATGCAAAGGACTTAAATGTGATCCTAGAACAAATAGGATTAATAGACATATAAAGAACACACCATCCCAAAGCTAAGGAATAATTTTTTTTTATCAGCCCATATTATGTACTCCAAAATCGACCATATACTAGGATACAAATCAAACCTCAGCATAATTAAAAGAATAGAAATTAATCCTAGCACTCTGGAAGGCTGAAGTAGGTGGATTGCCTAAAGTCAGGAGTTTGAGACCAGCCTGAGCCAGAGCATGGACTCATCTGTTAAAAATAATAATAATAATAATAAATAAATAAATAAAAACTCATGAACCAGGCGGCCCCTGTGGCTCAAAGGAGTAGGGCGCTGGCCCCATATGCCAGAAGTGGCAGGTTCAAATCCAAACCTGGTCAAACACAACAAACAAACAAACAAACAAACAAAAAACTCATGAACCACCTTATGGAATTGAAAAAAGAAGAACAATCTAATCCCAAACCCAGCAGAAAAAAGGAAATAAGCAAAATTAAATCAGAGATTAATGAAATTGAAAATGAAGAAAATCATCCTGAAAAGTAATGAAACATAAAGTTGGTTTAAAAAAAATCAATAAAATAGATAAACCTTTGGCCAGATTAACTAGAAACTAAAGTAAAATCTCTAATAACCTCAATCAGAAATGATAAAGAGGAAATAACAACAGATGCCACAGAGATACAAGAGATCATCTTTGAGTACTACAAGAAACACTATGCCCAGAAATTTGATAATGTGGAGGAGATGGATCAATATCTGGAATGACACCCTCTCCCTAGACTTAATCAAGAAGAAATAAGTCTCTTGAACAGTTCTCTTCAAGAACTGATATAGAAGAAACAATAAAAAATCTCCCAACAAAACAATCCCCGATCCAGATGGCTTCACACAAGAATTCTATCAAATCTTCAAAAAAGAGCTTATAAACATACTGTGGAAATTATTCCAAAATATTGAGAGGGGAGAAATCTTCCCCCAACACATTCTATGAAGCAAATGAAACCCTGATACCCAAACCAGGAAAAGACCCAACTAAAAAGGAGAATTTCAGACCAATCTCACTAATGAATATAGATGCCAAAATTCTCAGCAAAATCCTAATCATTACATTACAGCTACACATTAAAAAAATCATTCATCATGATCAAGTAGGTTTTGTCCCAGGGATGCAAGTCTGGTTTAACATGTGCAAGTCCATAAATGTAATTCACCATATCAACAGAAGCAAAAACAAAGACCATAATATCCTCTCAATAGATGCAGAAAAAGCATTTGCTAAAATTAAGCATCCTTTCCTAATTAGAACACTTAAGAATATAGGCATAGGTGGCATATTTCTGAATGTGATTGCAGCCATCTATGACAAACCTATAGCTAATATTATACTGAATGAAGTAAAACTGAAAGCTTTTCTGCTTAGAACTGGAATCCAACAAGGTTGTCCTCTATCACCACTACTATTCAATATAGTGTTGGAAGTTCTAGCCAATACAATCAGGCAAAAGAAGGAAATAAAGGGCATCCAAATGGGGGCAAAAGAGTTCGAACTCTCCCTCTTTGTCAACAATATAATCTTATACTTAAGAGAAGCCCAAAGACTCAACCCCAAGACTTCTGGAAGTGATCAAAAAATACAGCAATGTCTCAGGATATAAAATCAATGTCCACAAATTAATAGCCTTTGTATATGCCAATAATAGCCAAGATTAGAAGCTAATCAAGGACACAATTCCCTTCACAGTAGCTTCAAAAAAATGAAATACCTAGGACTATACATAACAAAAGAGGTAAAGGACCTTTACAAAGAAAATCATGAAACCCTAAGAAAAGAAATAGCAGAAGATATTAGGAAGAATCAACATTGTTAAAATGTCTATACTACTCAAAGTAATCTACTGATTCAATGCAATCCCCATTAAAATCCCATCCCATACTTTCAAGATTCGAAAAAAAGAATTCTTCATTTTGTATGGAACCAGGAGAAACCCAGTATAGCCAAGGCAATCCTTAGTAATAACAACAAAGCAGGAAGTATCACCCTACCAGACTTTAGGCTATACTACAAGGCCATAGTGATCAAAACAGCATGGTATTGGTGCTAAAGTAGAGACATTGACATTTGAATCCAATTGAAAACCATGAGATGAAACTAACATCTTACAGCCACCTGACATGTAATAAACCAAATAAGAACATACACCGGAGAAAAGAATCTCCATTCAATAAATGGTGCTGGGAGAACTGGATAACAACCAGTAAAATACTGAAACTGGACCCACATCCCTCACCACTTAAAAAAATTGATTCAAGGTGGATAAAAGATTTAAATCTAAAGCATGAAATAATAAAAATCCTTGAAGAAAGTGTGGGGAAAACGCTTGAAGATATTGGCCTGGGGAAAAATTTTTATGAAGAAGACTTCTGTGGCAATTGCAACAACAACAAAAATAAACAAATGGGACTTAATTAAGCTGAAATGCTTCTGTAAGGCTAAGGAAACAACAACCAAAGCAAAGAGACAACTTCACAATGGAAAAAGATATTTGCATATTATGAATTGAACAAAAACTTAATAACTAGGATATAGAGAACTCAAATTAATCAACCAAAAAAGACCCAACAATCTCATCTCTCTTTCCCAATCCCACTGGGCAAGAGAGATGAATAGAACCTTCTCTAAAAAAGACAGATGAAGGCTAACAAACATATGAAAAATGCTCATCATGCCTAATCATCAGATAAATGCAAATCAAAACTACCCCGAGATAACACCTAACCCCAGTGAGAATGGCTCACAACACAAAGTCTGAAAGCTGCAGCTGCTGGTGTGGATGTGGAGAGAAGGGAACACTTATACACTGCTGGTGGGACTGCAAACTAAACAACCTTTTTGGAAGGAAGTATGGGGAATCCTCGAAGAACTCAAATTAGATCTCTCATTGGATCGTGCAATTTCATTACTAGGCATTTACCCAGAAGAAAAAATCCTTTTATCATAAGGACATTTGCACTTGACTGTTTATCGCAGCTCAATTTATAATTGCGAAAATGTGGAAATAGCCTAAAAGCCCACCAATCCAGGAATGGATTAATAAGCTGTGGTGTACATACACCATGGAAGTCTATTCAACCATGTAAAAAGATGGGGACTTTATATCTTTTGTGTTAACTGGGATGCAGGTGGAACACATTCTTCTCAGTAAAGTATCACAACGATAAAGAAGCAAGAATACAATGTGCTCTATTCTAATAGGAAGGCAGCTAACGTGGGTAGGTAAGGAAATGTTCAAGTGGGAGAGGGAGGTGATGGATGGGGGTCACAGAGTACGGCACACCCCATGGGCGCAGGACACAATTAGAAGAGGGACTTTATCTAACAAATGCAATCAGTGTAACCTAATTCTTTGTACCTTCAATGAATCCCAAACAATTAAAATAAAGACTTTGCAATGAATATTTTGTAAATACAGGTACATTATAGCTACAAAAGAGAGAGAGAAAACAATACCTTGGTATAATTGTTTTCAATATGAAAACTTCATATGCATTTTTCCTATGAATTAAAAAGATAATTCTAAATTTTCAGAAATAAGAATACATAAGAATAAAGTTTCATGAAGTAAATACCCTGAACTCACTATCCCACAGCCCATCAAAAATCTCCATGGCCCTTCTGAAGAGAATGTGCCCCTGAGTATCTACAGGATGATTCAGAGTGTTTAGAGGAGACTGTGGCCTCCTTGAAGGAGCTGATCCCTCGACTCTTACTCCTTTTAGTTAAGATGTGGATGTTTCATCCCCCCCTTCCTCCTTTTTTAAGGTATTTCTTAAATTTGAAAGCAGTTTCTCAAATTCAGCAGCTGCTTTTATGGAAAGCGAAGCAAATCAATAAAGAATATTTTCAATGCTACAATCTTCATCTTGGTCACTGGTCTTTACAAATTATCTTTGGCAATGGAATATGGAAGTTAAAAGCAGAAAGAGAAACACTTGTTTCCGTAATGAGTGTGTGTGGTCGAAATGGCACCCTAGGTGACAATGTCATGGTGACTGGCCACAGGGGTGCTTGGGGCCAGCTGCTAAGTCTGGCCTTTAGGATCATTGGTGCTTTGAAGGACCTAAAGTGTCCATGGAATGGATGCATCAGTCTCTGCATTTCACGGATGATGTCAAAGTGAAGAAAGAAAGATTAAGCTGCCCAATATCCCGGAGAGAGTGAGCAGGGGGCTGATGCTCTCACCTGACTGTGAGGCCCACGTCTACCCTGCAGGACCATGCTCCACCGACTAAGCTGCCCAGTATCCCAGAGAGAGTGAGCAGGGGGCTGATGCTCTCACCTGACTGTGAGGCCCACGTCTACCCTGCAGGACCATGCTCCACCGACTAAGCTGCCCGAAATCCCAGAGAGAGTGAGCAGGGGGCTGATGCTCTCCCCTGACTGTGAGGCCCACGTCTACCCGGCAGGACCATGCTCCACCGACTAAGCTAAGCTGCCCAGTATCCCAGAGAGAGTG
>CAUYPK010048324.1:0-16445 GCA_963574355.1 Loris lydekkerianus | reverse complement strand
AAATGTCTACATACAATAACTAAGAAAATGCCATGAAGGCTACATTGAACAGTTTGATGAGAATATTTCAGATTGTATATGAAACCAGCACATTGTACCCCTTGATTGCACTAATGTACACAGCTATGATTTAACAATAAAAAATAAATAAAATATTATTACAAAAAAATAAAAAAATAAAATTAGAGTGTTTTTATTGAATAAAAAAAAAAAAAAAAAAAAAAAAAAAAAAAAAAAGCCTCAGCTGTCCTTTCAAGCCACTCAGAAGCCTCCAGCTAGCCTCCTGTGTCCTGGAAAGTTTTTAGATGAGATAGTCTTTGGTGACCGCTCACCCCCACTCCCTCTGGCCCCCATGGTTCCCTGTCTCTCCAGTGGTGGGCCTCCCTGCCAGCTCTCTGCACCCTGTGGGATCCCAGGCCACTGAATACAGCCATATTCGTCAATCCTTTCTTAATACCCCACATGCTGTGGTCCAGCCTCTTCCATCCACGGGGAGCTCCCCCATCCAGAGTAGGGCTTTGCATTGTTGGGGGCTCAGAGAGGCAGTGCAGCTGGAGAGGAGAAGAGGAAACCAACCTCCACTGAGCATTTATGAGGAGCTAGACACACAGGACACAGTTTTCTGGAAATCAGATTCAATAAGGCATTGAATCCTCCTAAAAAATCTCGGGAGGCATGACTAATTATCCTCTTGTTACAGAGAAGATGCTCTGAGCCAAGAGACATCGAGTCACTTGCTTGAGGGTACAGATCTGCGATGGCTAAGCCTGGATACTAGACATCATGACACTGGCCGCTCGGGACACAGAGCCCAGCCTGATCTCACTGGGGTAACAAGCTCTGTACCACATTCACCTTAAACATGTCTCCTACCACACACTTCTCTTTTAGAGGCCTTGGGCCTCTGGGAGCCCTTGAGTGAAAACTCACACCACCTTCTTTGATGTCCACAGACTCAGGGGAGAAGGATTTTCATTTATTAGGTCCTTGTTAGGACCTAAGAAATGAAAATTCTCTGATCTGCTCTTCTACCATATATCCCTTAACATAGGCTATAGAGTTTACGATTAAGAGGACAAAGGTGCAGCTCTTGCAGGGGCAGAAATGGAGGTTCTAAGAGGCTGGGTGACATTCTGCTCTCATGGTTGATAAAGAAAACTGGGACCTGAATCCAAGATTATCTGGGTCAGGGCTCTACAGGAAGCCACACACTCTCAACCACGTCCAATTTGCCCTCAGATCAAAGTCCCCAAGGAGAATGGAGCTAATCAGCTGTGTTTGTAAAAGACAGGTGTGGAGGACTCAGGACCCTGGTTACTCATTACCCTTTATTAAATGCTGATTTTGCAAACCCTCATAACTAGGCCAAGGGGTGGTAAGTCACCTAAAGGCCAAGCCAGACAAACAAGAGCCTTACTGATTAACCAAACCCCTGCCCGCCCAGCTTGCCAGCTGCTCAATAGCCTTAGAGAAGGCCACAGCCACTGCCTCTGCCAGGGTGGCCAAAGGTCAAAGGCAGAGCTTGTTTTCTGGGCTGGGCTCTTCAAGAGTCATGAGAACCCTCAGTGGGCAGGGGCCCTTGATTTGGCGCCTCCTGGATCTTCCATAAGGCCTGGCTGACGGTGCTATTTGGGAAAGCTGTCCCTTGAGTCCTGCTTCCAGCTAACCCCATGAGGCTCACTGTGGGGGAAGTGGCTTTCCTTCCCCCTGCCCTGCTCAGGGACTTTTGGGGAACTTAGCTGTCTTCCTTCTCCCTGAACTCAAGGCCTCAGCTATCGCCACTGCTCAGGCCCTCGAGCCGGATCAGAGCTGGGGACTCCAGTGGCATTCTCTGGCAGTCACAAGACAAGCCCCCAAACCTTCTCAGCTTCTAAGTGTTCATGAATAATTTTTGTGGAAAAGAAAAATAAATATGGGGGGGGGAAATGATCAAATGATCACCAAGGGAAGCAAACAACTACTAAAATAAGTTCTAGAATTTCTAAAGCCCCTCCCACTATCCTAGGTGGTGGATGTGTGAATCCCCTGTGGCTGCTGTCACAGTGACCACAAACTTAGGGGCTTAAACCGACACAGATTCGTTATCTGAAGGCTCTAGAGGTCAGCAGTCTGAAATGCATCTCTGTGGGCTAGAATCAAGGCAGGGCTGTGCTGGCTGTGGGAGCTCCAGGGGAGGGGCTGTTTCCTAGCTCTCTCCAGCTTCTAGAGACTGCTGCTACTCCTCAGCCAGGGCCCCATGTCACCCCATCGTCACATCTCCTTCTGTGACTCTGCCTCTCCTGCCTCCGTCTTACAAGGACCCTGTGATTACACTGGCCCCGCCCAGATAATGGAAGATAACTGCCCCACCTCAATATTCTTAATTTAATTATATCTGCAAAATCCCCTTGGCTATGCCAGGTAACAATCCTCTAGGTTCTGCAGATTAGGACATGGACAACTTCAGGGATCGTCATTCAACAGCCCACAGTGGGTTTGAGCTCTTTCTGCAGTGATCTCTAACAGACCCCTTGTCTCAAATGTCACCAAGTCCCCAGTGACCCAGAGGAGGCACAGGCATCCCAGACTTCTCCTTCCTCGGATACCTGGTTCCCCCTTGTCCCCAGGGCTCTGTGGGACAGACACTGGGCACACCTCCCTTGGGAGAGAAGGTGCACCTGTAAGGCTCTGGGTGGAAGGACTCATGCTGCCCAGCTTTGCCCCTCAGTAGAACCTCCCCGGGCTTTTACCCACCCTTGGATTCTGATGGAGCTTTGGCTTTTATTTGCAATCATCTTCTCTCTCAGGCTTGGGTTTAAAGCCAGATTTGGCCATGCCAAGGTCATGAGTGACTCTGAACAAATTAATACCACCTCAAACCCTTCATTTCTTCATGAACACAAAAGACCCTAAGGCCATCTGCTTCCCAAGGCTGCAGTGGATAGGTTAAAATGGTGGACGCATGGCTCAGGTACCCATCAAGGTTTCCTAGCCCTTTGGAATCTGGGTGTTTGAGAAGCACAGCACAGATTCTGGCTGTCCTCTGCTTTAAATCCTCCAGTGGCTTGTAGTAGTGTTTATAATTAAGACCTAAAGCTGGGTGTGGTCGCAAGAGCCCGTACTCTACTGAGGAGGAAGGATGGCTTGAGCCCAGAGCTCAGCCAAAGCAACATGGGAGTTGCTGTCTCAGAGGAAAAACAAAATGCCTGAAGAATCCCTCCTGCATGGCACCTGTGGACTCTGACTCCTGCCCGACTTTCTGCCCTGACCCCAACTCATCGTGTCAAGACCCATCAGGTGCCAGCCACACTGACCTCCTCCCGATCCTTAAACATGCCAAATTAGGTCTGCATTATCCTGGTTTCTGTTGCCATAACAGAATACCACAGACTGGGTCATGTATAACTGCAAGCAGTTTATCTCCCACAGTTCTGGAGGCTGGGATAATCAGGGCATGGCATTGACATCTAGTTAGTGTCCCCCTGTGGTAGAAGGCAGAAGGGCCAGAGAAGGTAAGGGAGGGTGAGACAAAGAGAAAAAGGGGACCAAACCCTGAGATAACTAAGCCACACCCCAAATGATGGTGTTAATTTATTCATGGGAGCGGGGCCTCCCAAAGACCCCACCTCTTAACACTGCCATGATGGCCATCAAGTCTCCAACACATGAGCCTTGGGGGGGACATATTCAAACCACAGCAAGGTCCCACTTCTGCGATTTGTCCTTGTTACTCTTTCTTCCTAGAGCTCTTCCCCAGAAATTTGAATAGCTGACCACTTACAAGGGTTCACATCTTGGCGCAACGCCCATCTCCTCAAATAGGCTGGACTTGCCCACTCAGTATAAATTAGTTTTCTCAATTACTGCCCATCTTCTTTATTTCCTTCATAACATTTGTCATGTTCCTTCTCCTCCTGGGAACCCATTTCACAGTATCCCCAGCCTTGATTGCAGTGAGGGTTGTCCCTATGCCAATGCCCTGGCCAAGAGGTGAGTGTGGTCCTATAAAAATCTCCCAAGTTAGGCGGCGCCTGTGGCTCAAAGGAGTAGGGTGCCAGCCCCATATACCAGAGGTGGTGGGTTCAAACCCAGCCCTGGCCAAAAACTGCAAAAAAAAAAACAAAAAACTCCCAAGTTGTCCTCCCTACCCCTGTCTGTAAGGCCAGACACAAGGATTCAGTGAGGACTAGGAGTTCCCAGCTGAGAGTGAGGTCACGACATAGCTGACTCTGCACCTGTACCCAGGGGAAGCAATAAATAATTTCCTTTGTGTTAAACCACTGAGCTTTGGCAGATGCTGGCCTCCCTGACCTTTTTATTTGTATTTGCCTGTTTATTGCCTTTTCTTACTAGAATCTAAATGCCATGAGGGCAGTTCCTGGCTCTCTAGGTCCCAATTTCTCCCTCAGTGATTGGCACAGTCTCTGTACATTACAGATGCCCAACCAAAGCTTGTAGAATCGATGAACAAATAAAATTGGCCTGACTCCCGTTCATTGCTCTACAAAATCCAAAGCCCACCCCAAATTTCTGCCAATTTCCAGGGATTTAGGCTCAAGGACTCTGAAAATGGATTTTTCTTTTCTTTCTCCCAAATTCATTAGTATTCTGGGTCATAATGTGGACATTTATTCACATTCCAATAACTTAGACATGGACCTCCACCCCATCCTATGACACATGCACACATACCCAGAGTTTTGTGTATGTTGGATACGAAGGCAGAAGAAAGCCTTCACCCTGTAGCAGTGCCTACAAGTTCTGAATGAAGTCAACGCAATTTTTAATCTATTTTTAAATGCCTGGGCCACCCCCCTCCCCACCCAGGCCTCCTCTACTGCCAATCCTCCCCACATCTTGCTTTAAACACATGGTAGCTCTCTGGTGCTCCTCCTCCCTTTCCACCTTCCTTCTTTCCCCTTGTGTCAGATTGTACTTTGGTCCCAAAGATGGTCCCATCTCACCTGCTCATCTACTATATGGAGTTCTTGCCACCCTGCCAGCAATGGGGTCTTTCTCCCCTTTCCTGGACCCCAGGCAGGCCTGTGGTACCTCCACCCAGATAAAGTGTGGAGGAAGAAATGCCATTCAAGCCAACTCTTCCCCCTCCTCTGAGACTGTTTTTGGAAACTTGAGCTGACAGGTCAGAAATCCAACTGCCCTGAGCCCCGATATGGTGAGGACTCCCTGACCACACAGGGAGCCTGTGACAGGGGCTCTGTCACTATCCCTGGTCGAGGTCCCATCTGTACAAACTGAAGATACCTTTTGATGGCTCCACTCACCTACTAGGGAGTCACCTCAATTAGTTGAGTGTTCCCATTTGAGGCCCAGACTTTGTGGAGCAGAGGGAGCCACCCCAGCTGTGCTCTGCCCCAATTCCTGACTCATAGAATCTAGGCCACTAGGTTTGGGGTGCTTTGCTGTACTGCAATACAGCAACAGGATCATCCCTTCCCTGCCTCTCTGATTTCTTTAGCAGAGCTGTGTAGTCACTCCTTTTGTGGTCTTGGTCCTTGTCTTCAGCGTGTCACATTCTGCCCCAAGTGGCTTGTGTAGGTATTTTCCTAAACAGAAAACTCTGAGAGGCGCTCTGATGCCAGCAATTAAGATAGCAAACTGTTTTATTTCTGCCAAGTTTTTTAGTATTTGGCACATAAGATGCTCTGTTACTGTTGGTTTTTGATGCTTAACTTTTCTTTGAACTCCTGGGGAGTGGGAAGGTGAACAGCAGGCTGGGGTAGGGGTGACGTCAAGATTCTAGAAATACGCCTTGGCTCACCTTGGCCCCAGCACGTGTATCCGGCATCCAGCAATAGAAATGCTCTTACCAGCAAACTTAATACAGAGAATTAGTGAAAATGGTATTGGAAGAGTTGAGAAGCCTATGTGCAGGGTTGCCACATAAAATACAGAATAGCCAGTTAAGTTTGCATTTCGGGTAAATATTGAATTTTATATTTTATGCAAGTGTATGTCCCAAGCAACATACGTTGATACTTATGGTATAAAAAAAATTATTTGTTCTTTATCTGAAATGAAAATTTAACTGGACTTCCTGAATTTTTATTTGCTAATTTTGGTGGCCCTGCTCACAGGTAGAACTATGAGATAGCCTAAAAGTTAGAACAGCCAGAAGCTTCCTTTCCTGAGGCTAGAGCAGGGACTGTTAGCAGTATCCAGGGCTTAGGATTGCCCAGCAGAGCTGGGGCCCTAGCAGGGACTGCCTGGCATAGGCTGGAACCAGGGAGGAGCTGGGACCAGGGTGGAGTTGCAGCCGCTGCAGAAATGCTGTCTGCTGCCGCCCTCCCTTTCTCCTGCCTCCACCTCTCTTAATCAGCATTTTGAGAAACACAAAAATCAAGAAATGTAAAATCCATACAGATGGAAACACCCATCAGCTGAGTAAGCTAAAACCTGCAGGGGTGAATCATAAAGATGCTGTCAACTATATTCCTTGGAGGTGAAATAATGGACTGTAACATAGTCTGTTTCACAACTTTCATAGTGACCTGTGAATTACACACGTTACAGAATCAGCTAAGTACAGGGCAGTCTTCATGTGCTATGACCATTTGGGCGTGTCCTACTGAGTACCAACTCAGCCATTGTCATTAGTCTCAGGGCAGACAGAGGCCAGAAGAACCAGCACTGGCAGGGTGGTGACCCAGCATTTCTATCAGGACTGAGGAACGATCAGTCTTGTAGGGAGCACGGGGAAAGGCGTTAGGGGCAGGGAATAGCCAGGGCAAGGGACAGAGGAGGGCAGGCATATAGGTGGGTATAAGAGTGAGGTGTGGGGGGACAGTAAGCATGAGATAAAAAAAGGGGATGATGTTGGCTACAGAGCCGAGAGGTTAGCATGATGTGCAGATTGTGGGTCTCACTAGGGACAGACTTAAAAGGCAGGGGAGTCTGTTCTGCAGAGCTGATACCAGGCTCCTCCACGTGCTGGGGAGGGCAGAAGCGAGTGACGGGGGAGTAGTGGTTCTCCTGATGCCCGTCTTTACCAGGGGGAACCCATGCTGGCTCCCTCCTCCTCCTCTTGCTCCCTCACTACCTCAGCCTTCACTTTGCTACTCCTTTACCTCCCTGCCCTCAAACAGCACCCAAATGTGCACACGCTGCATCCTAGGGCTTTCCCAGCCTGGCTTGACTCCTAAACATACCCGAACCCCTTGACATCCTTAACCCGCAATGCCCTGCCCAGGGCTCAGGAGAACATGCCAGGTAGCTGACATGGAGGGACCTGGGGATCTTCTGAACTCCTTCTCCTAGGTCAGGTCTGCAGTTGAACAGAGACCCTCAAAGTTGAATGCAGGACTGAGCCCTTGAATACATCACTGCACCTCCCTCAATGTGGAGCTGGGGATGGCACGGGTTTTAGGAAATAAATATAATTATGGACATAAATGTGTAAGGGAAAAGTCCAGCCTTGGGTTACTGCACAGTAATGCTGGAGGTACGTGAATCTAGCACAAGGAACCCCTGCTACTATGTTGGTCCTCCATCCGTGGGGAGCACTGTCCAAAACTCTACTGACCAGAGCCTGTAGCTTTGGGAGGGTCCCCCCATCACACTTAAGGACATGGACTCTGAGTCTCAGAACACATGAGGCCTTCCAGGATCCTACCACCCAAATCTCATCTTATAGATGAGACACCTGGGGTCAGAGGAGGGACCGGTTGGCCCTACAGGTTCCTGGGAAGCTGGGATGATGCAAGAAAGGTCCCTGAGCTTAACTCCTAGTCCCCCGCCCTTCATGCCTGGCCCCAACCCTTCCATGTACCCATCTGTCCGTCCATCTAGCTTTTTAAAAAGTTTTGCTCTTTTCCATGCAACTAGCCCTTATTGAGCAGCTACTGTATACCAGGCATTGTGCCAGACTCTGAGAACACAAGAGAACTCAGGCATCTCTGATTATGAGAGCCCCTTCAGAGTCTGTAGACAGAAAGCAAAGAAACAATTTTGAAAAGATGAGGGCCATGGCTGTGCTGGTGACTCTGGAAGCCTTGGAAGGGCTAGAAAGAGGCCTGGAGAAAGCAGAGGATGGTTTTCCAGTGCAACAGAAGAGTGCCCCTCTCCTAGATGAGGTCATGTACAAGCAGGGACAGCAATGGTCCCCAGCAGCCACAGCACCCTTGAAGTTAATTTTGCAGGGGTTTGGGCAGAATCTGACCAGAGGGTTAACCTGATCAGCCCTGCTTTTATGTGATAGCACCTCCACCCTCAGCTGTGTGTGTGCGTCAGAACAAGGAGACTCCTGCTGTCTACCCAATCATAGACCCAGACTGGCTGTTCTCTCTGCTTTTTCCACCTTTATTTGGAAAGTTCAGCTGGTAAAGGGAAGCCATGTTTATGTAACAGGAAGTCTGATTTCCAGGATGTGCAATGCTCTATTTGTGGAACAATTCTGTGGGCTTTGATTTCCTTAGAAACTGGAATGACACCTCCACCAATAGACAAGGGGAGGGCTCAGTGCCTCCTGCTCTCCCTGCTCCTGCTTCTCACCCTCCCTCCTCCTCCTCTCCCCTCCCCTCTACTCAAAAGGGGGCTGCTGGGAATGTGTAACCTACATGCCCCCACCCGCATGGAACAGACCTGGACAGTGGCCGAGACCCAGCCTCCAGCAGTGGAGACGGTCGGCCCCCAGCTTCTCCCCCAGAGCAGGACAGGAAACCTGGGTCAAACCTTTCCACTGTCACTGACGCCCTTTGAGATGAGCAAGTCTGTTAATCAACCTGTTTCCACGTCCTTGAAAAGGGACTGTTAATGCATCTCCATCCACCTCACAGGGTTCCTTTTATCAAATGAGAAAATAGATGAAAAATATGACATTAATTTACTATTTTTAGTTTATTTTTAGGTAAATTGGGGTAAAGTGTATATAGCATCCAGTTAACCACATGGAAGCATCTAGTCAGCAGCATTTAGCATTCCCAGCGGGTAACCACCGCCTTCATCTCATTCCTGAATGTTTTCGTCAACCTAGAATATAACCCTGCACTCACTCAACAGCTCTCCCCACTCTCTGTGACCCTTCTGCCCTCCCCCAGCCCCTGGAAACCCCTAATCTTCTTTGTGGACTTACAAAGTATAGGCTTTTCATATAAATGAAACAGGGCAACAAGTGACCTTGTGTATCTACACTGGAGGTTCATGCACACCATAGTGAGAATCTGTACTTCAGTCATTCTTAGAGCTAAGTAACGTTCCATTGTATACACAATTGCCCCCATATCCATGGGTTCAACCAACCACAGGTCGTAAATATTTTTAAAAATTTGTGTCTGTACCAAACATGTTCAGACTTTTTTCCTTGTCATTATTCACTAAATAACACAGTGTAACAACTCTCTATATCCATTACATTGTATTCGCTATTAGAAGCAATCTAGAGATGATGACTGCCTATGGGACCATGTGCATAGTTGGCAGTACGTGCAAAAGCTGTAATACTTCATTTTACATCAAGGGCTTGAGCATCTGCAAATTTTGGTTTCCTCAAATTGTGGTATCCTGAACCAATCCCCTACAGACACTGAGGAATGACTGTATGTACCATAAATTATTTAGCCATTCTTGTGTTGATAGGCATTTTGGCTGTTTGACATTTTGGCTGTTATGAATTGTGAATAGTGCTGCTATGAAAATTTATAGGCATGTGTTTGGGGACCTTTTTTCTATTATTTGGGGTCTCTACTTGGGAACAGAATTGCTGGGTCCTCTGGGTGACTCCATGTTTAACTTCTTTTTGGAAACAGAGTCTTGGTCTGTCCTCCCGGGTGGAATGCAGTGTCATCAGCCTACCCCACTGAAACCTATGCTCAAGCGACCTTCCTGCGTCAGTCTCCCGAGTAGCTGCAGGCACACATGATGCCGGGCTAATTTGTATATTTTTAATAGAGATGTGATCTTGCTCTTGCTCAGGCTGGTCTCAAACTCCCGAGCTCAAACATCCGCCCATCTTGGCCTCCCAGAGTGCTAGGATTATAGGTGTAGTCTGCGCCTGGTCTATATTTAACTTTCGAAGAACCACCAAGCTATTTTCCAAAGAAGGTGCACAATTTTACATTCCCACCAGCAATGCACAAAAGTTCCTCCACCTCCTCTCCAACACTTTCGACTTCCCATTTTTTTGATTATCACCATCCTCGTGAGTGTGAATTATTACGTTACCTCAGTGGGGTTTTGATTTTCATTTTCCTGATTACTAACAATACTGACCATCTTATCATGAGCTTCTTGTCCATTCATAATATCTCCTTTGGAGAAATACCTGTTCAAAGTCTTTTCCTACTTTTAAATTGGGTTGTCTTTTTGTTGTTGAGTGGTAAGAGTTCTTTATGTATTCGGGAGACTAGGCCCTTACACATATCAGGTAAATGATTTGCAAATATTTTCTCCAATTCTGTAGTTTATCTTTTAAGAGGACTTACTTTTAATATTAGTTAGAAATAATCCAAAAGCAAACATTATGTATTAGGAGTTTTTGCATTTTTTTGCACTGCTTCATTTACTGTTCATTTATTACTGAATGATGATGGATTTAGGACACTAGTTATATTCTAGCAATGGCACTAAAAGCCTTATATCCATTTTCTGGCTTATTCTGGGGGTAGAGTCATTCTTACTTTGCAAATGAAGCAGAAGAGGAGAAAGGTTTTGCTTGTGTTTCTCTGCCTGCCTGGACCACTTTCTCTGACCTCCCACTTGGCTGACCCCTGCAAGACCTCACACTTCCCAAGCCTCTCTGCCTCTATCCCCTACATCTGAGCTGGGCTTCCTCTAGGAGAGGGAGCCATCCTCTGTGTCCTCGAGACATCCTGTACCTCCCTACTGTGCTTTCCGATTTAATTGTGAAGGTCACTCCATGAGTGACCCTTTCCGGAGCCTTGCACTCCCTGACCACCAGGGCCCAGGGCTTTCCTGTTTCATGACCTTACACCTGGCACATAGTTTCCACTCAATATAGCACATCTCCTTGATAAATGTTCATACTGCAATTAAAATGAAGATTAGGAAATAATGTTTCAGCGTGGAGAGAAATGGGTTACAAAGTAACAAGCCAATAAAATGAAAAGCAAAAAATAGATCCCCTCTATGGATTCAACTCTGTTAAAACACCTGCGTATAAGAGGAAGGGAAAGAGGAAACACCTCCTGGATTCTTGCCTTTCCCTTCCTCCTCTTTGTTTCTTTATTTCCTTTTGTTCTTTGTTCTATTTTCTTCCTCCCTTGTTCTTCCCCTCCTCTGTTATCCCCTCTCCTTCATCTTCTCCATTTCTTTTTTTTCCCCCCACACAGAGATTCCAGTAAGAACGCCTAGAACTTTTAGAATCTTTTTGGATACTTGGCTCGTTAATAGTGAAGCATTCCAAATTGTCCCTCTGCTGAATGACAGATCTGGCCATCTGTCAAGCAATTTGATGCCTGTTGCCCACCTGGAGGACACTGAGGCTGGGAGTACAAGAAGCATTTGACCAAGTCTTTGTAATAAAAAGCCCCAGAGCCAGAACTTGAACTTGGGTCTTCCCATTAAAAATCAATTCAGTTCAAACCAGTTTAATTCTTCACATGCATTGTGCACCTGAACCAGGCTCCCCACTGCCCTCTGGGCATGCAAGGGTGGCCCCAGTCATAAGGGACATACTCCTCTTCTGGTCCCAGTAGCAGTCAGACTGTCTGGAGAGTGGGGGGCAGAGAGGCTGGACACTGTGCCTGGGATCCCCCATCCCAGTCAGATATTTCACTTGTCAAAGCCTGCCTTTCTCAGCTGCTAGCTTGCTGGGTATTGCTTAGCTGAGAACAAGGATATGAAGAAATGTTTAAACGTGCATGCGATTTAAGTCTTCATTCAACCACCATCCAGATTTCCTTTTAACGGTGGCACTGGAGAGTCCCCTACTCACTGCCCTGCACCCGTCAGTGGTCCCACTTTTCTTGGTATGAAGCCCACTCTCCTAAAGGTCCTGAGAGAGCCAGCTTTTGGCCCCTCATCACCCTTCTCACGTGCACCCTCCTTTCTCACCTCTGGGCTCTGCAGTGCCCTGTGCTCTGCTGGGCACCCCCACCCCTCTCCTTGCCTGACCAACCATCCTCGTCCTGCCCATCTCGGCTCCATGGCCTCTTCCTCCTGGAAGTCCTTCCTTGACCTTCCTGGATGGACTCAGACTCTGTGCTCCATGGACCTCTGTGCTTCCCCAGGCACCTGCTGTACTGCCTTCTGATGGCTATTTACCCATCTTCACTAGGGGAATGCAAGGGGGACATCAGGGAAGTCACAGAGCTTCCTCCCTCAGCCGTCACAGTGCTCTGAAACCAATAACCTTGGGTGCAATGAAGATCACAGTCCCAGGCTCTGTGAGCATACAGGTAAGGGTCAGAAACTGTCCTAAGCCTCAGGACGTTGCACCAAGGCTGAGGTGTTCGTGTGCTGCGAGGTAGGTGGTGGTTGTAGGATCCAAGTTTCCTTCTCAGCTCATAGCCCTCCAACAGGTTGTCCACCATCCTTGACAATGGGCTCTTGTCTGTTCAGTCCATTTACATGGGCTGGAATTTGGGTGGGGAAACACCTGCTCTGTCTTCTCCTCTGCCTCTTCTGTTGGAGGAATAAATACTTGCCAACCTCCATGGCATCCACTACCCTGGATTGATAAATCTGGTCACATGTGGGCTCCAGAGGGGAAGTGAGAAGTGGGTGAGACAAAGTGACTAGAGGTGAGTCTTGGTGGTTTAAGGCATTGCAGGATAATGGAAGGGGCTCTTTCCTGAGATGGGGATGCCTTGGCAGTGTCTGACAATAGCCAGGCTTTCCCCTCAGGACGACAGCATAGAGTTCCCAGTACACGTTTTTCTCTATTTGCAAGGCTGACCCCCAGCCCCTGCAGCCTTGCTTCTTCACAGCCTCAGTGTAGGAGGCAGCAGACAGTGCCATTAGCTGCCATGGTATTTTGAGGTGGTGCGTGGAAGCCCCAGCTCAGTGAATGGGGCTCACTGGATATCCAAAGTTCTGATTGCTTCTCTTCTGGGACAAGCACACGCCAGCCTGTGGGGATATCATACCAGATACGAACCAGATCCTGGTCTCAGGAGTCCCAGGCTGAGGTTTAGAGATGGTGAGCAAAGAGATGATTCCTACAGTGTGGTGAGGAAGCTGGAGATCCTTCAGAAGTCCTCTGTGCTTCCGAGGGGTAAATCAGGGAAGGCATTCTAGAGGAAATGACATTGAATCTGGGGTCAGAAGGTTGGCCAAGCCAGGTAGAGCAGAAAGTGAACATTGAGAAATGCTGATAGCAGGTGCTAAGTCCCAGGGAAGGTCATACAGCTGGTGTGCGCGTGTGGGATGAGAGAGGATGAAGGTTGGCTGGGACCATCTCCTGGTCCTCCAAGGGAGTCTGTCTTTATTTGCATCCCCTTAGGATGGGCTCAGAAATAATGTCTGCTAAGAGAAATAAATTCTCGCATATCTACTAAATGCACACACGTTGCTTTGTAATTACCCCTTTAAATGCCCTTCATATGTTTTCTCATTTTATAGCTAACAATATCAAGTCTAAGAAAAAGTATGAGGATCATTAAGAGGTCTGCTGCAACTCCTGTACATTTACCACCACGTCACTGTCCTGTAGCAAACGCGCTGAAGACAGACGAATTCTACCAAAACGTAAGTTCCAAGAGGGCACACATATTGTCTGTTTTGTCCATTGCCATATCTTCAACCCTAAAATAATACCTGGCACCTTGTACGCGCTCAGTAAATATTTTTTGAATGAATGAAATGCTTTGAAAAGAAGAATGTTCTTATCTTTTTTTTTTCTGATATCTACCTCATTTGTCATGTTTTTATCTTTATAAAACTTTTTTTATTTGGCAAATAAAAATGGAGTATATTTGTAGTGTGCAACAAGATAATTAATACACCTATCACCTCACATGTCTTTGTGTGTGTGTGGTGAGGAAACACGTTTTTAGTGTGTGGTGAGAAAAACTAAATTCTTGCAGTAATTTTCAAGAATACAATACATTATTATGAACTGCAGTCAGCACATTAGATAATACATCTCTGAAACCTATTCCTCCTATTCAACTGAAACTTTGTATCTTTAACCTCTCCCCAGCCCCTTTCCTGGCCTCTGGGAACCACCATTCTCCTCTACGTGAGCTCAGCTTTTTAAGATTCCATGTATGAGTGAGATCATGTGGCATTTGTCTTTTTGTGCCTAGCAATTTCCCTTAAAACATTCTTTAGGTTTATCCGTGTTGTCTCAAATGACTGAATTTCTTTCCGTTGTAAGGCTGGAGAGCATTTCACTGTGCATACCTACCCCGGTTTCTCTGTTCATTTATACACTGATGAACACAGGGGGTGATTCCACGGCTTGGCTATTGTGACTAGAGCTGCGACGGACATGGGTTCTGATTTCATTGCCCTCGGATACATAACCAGCAGCGGCAGTGAAGAATGTTATGGTACCTCTCTTTTTAGTTTTGAGGACCCGCCATACTGTTTTCCATAATGACTGTACTCATTTACGTTCCCACCAAGAGTGTGCGAGGGTTGGTCTTTATCTTGGGGAAGGTGCCAGTAATGAACTAAGTATGTGGAAAACATGGTCACCAGGATGGATTAAATGAGTGGTCCCAACACCTCATGCCCTTGTAATGATAGCATCTACGCCCTTGCCGTGGGTTCTTGGTGGGAGGAGAGTCATCCTTCTCACCCTTGGCCTTGGGCTTAGCCATCTGTCCTGGTTATCCATCGCTACATATACAACAAACTACTCCCAAACTTACTGACTTTCCTGAAACAGGAACCCAAGGAGCGGGAGTAGGGCAGGGAGGGACGATGGGGGATGTGGTTGGGCCTATGGTTATTGAAGAAAACTTAAGACGTTGAAGAGAAGCAACTCAGAAGATTTGGCCTTGGAGGTCAGAGTGAGGAGAGAGAAAATGTTGCATGGTGGCATCCGTGGTCAGGCGGAGTGTATGTAACCAGGGTACATGGCAAGAGGGCCCAGGATGGAATCTTGGGGAGTCCTGATTCTTGGGGAGGCAGCTTAGGGCACGAGGAGCCTGCCAAGTGCCTGAGAAGGAATCAGAACAGAAAGAGGCAAAAAGGACAGAGAAGCTGTGAAGCTTCCCCGGGGACTGCTGGCCCTTCAGCCAGGAAGGCCCTTTTCCTCAAGACCAAAGTCTTCGGTAAACTCCTACCTTACCTTCTGCACCCAGTTCAGAGTGACCCCCCTCTGGTCTCTGAGCGGCACTAGCATTAGCAATGCTACCTGCTACACTCCTCCTCCTGGGTCTGGGCAGTGCTCTTTGCCAAAAGAACCTTCTGAAAGGCCTGGCATTCCCTGGACTCTTTGGTAATAAATCAGCCCACAGGTGTCACCTCCAAAGTGCCTCTGGAGTAAAGCTGAAAGTCCCTGTCCCCACAGTCTCGGGGGCAGAGGGATGGGGCACACACACGTATAATCATTAGCCAGGACTCATATCACTTCAGCACATTTTCTCTCCAGAAGCTTCACCTCTGCTTGGATGAACACAGCATCAGGAGCCTCAAAAGTACATTAGGCAGCTATGGGGGGCGGGGGCAGGGCTGCTGCAAGGCATCCTTGGAGCACAGGCTCAAAACCTGACAGCCTGGTTCACATGTAGGTCCACTGCTGCCAAGCCGTGTGCACCTGGGTGATGTGGTCTCCCTCTCAGAACACTAGTTTTCTCATCTGTAGAATGTGCCCATTGGGGAGACTCCTTGTCTCCATGTGTGAGAAACAGATGTGTGATTTCATGTAAATACCTCAAATGGGCCCTGTACCATGTTAAATACTCCCTGTATGCCGCCTTTCGTACTAGCCATACACATTCTGAAAGGCCTGCTCCTCAACCTACACCACCTTTATTCACGCCTGGCCTTGTTCCAGGGAAGCACTAAGCAATGTTCTGCCCTCAGTGATCTGTTGGTACCTGTGCTGGGAAATGAGGAATTAGGTAAAAAAAATCAAGACATGGGATGGCGCCTGTGCTCAATGGAGTAGGGTGCTGGCCCCATATGCTGGAGGTGGCGGGTTCAAACCCAGTCTCAGCCAAAAACTGCAAAAAAAAAAAAAAAAAAAAAAAGATTAAGACATGTAGATCTTAGGCTGGGCATGGCGGCTCACACCTAAACACTCCAGGAGGCTAAGGCTGCTGGATGTCTTGAGCTCAGGAGTTTGAGACCCGCCTGAGCAAGAGCAAGACCTTGTCTCAAATAAATAAATAGACAAATAAATAAAAGATGTATAGAACTTGTTCAAACCCTCTAAGGTGCAGATTTTTTTAATTTTTTTTTTTTTTATTAAATCATAGCTGTGTACATTAATGTGATCATGGGGCACCATACACTGGTTTCATAGACTGTTCAACACATTTTCATCACACTGGTTAACATAGCCTTCCAGGCACCCTCTCCGTTATTGTGCTAAG
>CAUYPK010048323.1:0-42772 GCA_963574355.1 Loris lydekkerianus | reverse complement strand
TCAGCAAGGCCCGGCCTGAAACTGCCTCTACCTAGATACAGCCAATGTGGTACCATGCCACTGGCCCGACCCTGTCACTCACCTCTTCCCCCGCCTTCTTTCCCTGCCCCTTCTCCACAATAAAAAAAAAAAAAAAGATTTAAGCATCAGAGCTGAAACTTTAAAACCACTATAAGAAAACATAAGGGAAGGCCTCTGTGAAGTTGGTCTGGGCAAGAAGATTTTGTATAAGGCCCGCAAATTATAGACAACAAGTGCAAAAATGTATCAATACGATTGTATCAAAGTAAAAAGCTTCTGCACGGGAAAAGAAACACCTAACAAAGTTCTGGGGAAACAATCCAAAGAGTGGGAAAAATATCTGCTATCACACATCTGCTAAGGGGTTGATATTCAAAGTATATGAGACTCTCAAATCTATTGCAAGAAAGCAAGTAGCCTGATTTTTAAAAATGGGCAAAGAACCTCAACACAAAAGCACACATACACATGTCCAATAGGTTCATGAAAAAATATTTATTACTAATCATTAAGGAAAAGCAAATTAAAGCATCATGGAGATGTTATCTCACACCTTTTAACTTGACAAAAGATGGAAGATAACCCCTGGTGGTGAGGCTATAGGGGAAAGAGAACACTTGTACACTATTGGTGTATTGCAAATTAGTACAGCTGTTATGGAAAATGAGATGGTAGTACTTCAAAACCCCAAAAGTAGAATTACTGTATGATCCAGGAATCCTACCTGCAGGATGATATTCAAAGGAATTGAAATCAACATGCTGAAAGGATTATTTGCACTTGGGTGTTTACTGCAGCATTATTCATGACAGCCGAGATCCGAAATCAACCTACCTGTTCATCAGCAAGCGAATAGACATGGAAATTGTGGTTATACACAGTGGAATATTATTCAGCCTCAAGAAAAGAGAAAAATTCTGTTGTTTATGGCAACATGGAGGAATCTAGAGGACATTACATTAGGTGAGATAAGCCAGACAGAAAAAAGGGACATGATCTCACATGGAATTAAAAAAATACTGAATTCATAAAAATAACGGGTAGAAAGATGGTTACCAGGGGCTGGAGGGAGGAGGAGAGAGTGAGAGGGTTGAGAATTGCTGGTCAAATGGTGCAAAATTTCATTTGGACAGAAGGAATGAATTTTGGTGGCACAGAGGGGGCTACAGTCAATAACAATGTGCTGTATGTTTTCCAGTAACAAAAAGAGTAAACTTCAAAATTTATCACCACAAAAAGTATGAAGGAAATGAGGTGATCAATATGTTAATTTGCTTGACCTAATCATTCCACATTGTGTACATATGCTAAATTATTTACTTTATAAATATAATTATTATCATATTAGATTAAATGTTAATTTTAAAAAAATATAAGTTGCAAGAGAAAGAAAAGTTGTAGAAAAAATCTATAGAGTAAAATGTCTTAAAAGACTTATCAACCAAGCACAATGTATGGACCTTGTTTGGAAATTGATTCAGATAAAAAAATTAGAAAAATAATTAATGACATTTATGGGGCAATTGGAATTTGAACACTTTTATAGGGTGTTTGATTAAGAGTTTTTTGTTAACTCTTGGGTGTAAGAATGATATTATGGTTATGTTCAAAAATACACTGAAATATTAATGAAAAAATACAAAAACTATTTTCAAGTATAAAACCTTTTCTGAAATATATATGTTCTTATATGGTAAAGCAGGAACTTCTTATACATATTTTCAGAGAATTCAAAAGCAGAATAATTACTCTTTGTATATATTCATGTACTTCAGCTACTTAGTCATAGTTCTATCTAAGAAATGGGAGCATAATAATTTTGTATGCATTTTTCATGCATCCCACATAGCACAATTTGTTGGTATACAGCACGGCCAGTAGGCATTGAAGTCATAGTCTTCCTACCACTCCAGACGAGGAATTAGCTTTTCCTAACCATGTATGTCCAAACCCTTACATACAGTCAGTGAAAAAAAAGCACTACTTATGTTATGTCTGAAAGGTTTGGAAAAAGAGACATAAGTTATTACTGTTTGTCTTTCAGATTTATTCATGTGTTAAAATAAGAACTCTTTTTCACTGCATATGAATGTCACACAACACAGAACAAGACCATACCTAGCTAGAAGTACAAACTGGAAATCTCCCCAGATTTTTTTAACTGTTTTCGAACACTAGTTCCACAACTCATTTGTGCAAATTTGAAGTTTAACCTCTCTGGCTCAATTCTCTTACCTGTAAGTTTGATATTCTAGGGGAATTGTTGCGAGGCCTAAATAAGTTAATAAATACAAAGCACTTATAACAGTACCTAACACAAACAAAAGGTATGCTAGCAATTACTTTTGTATTCTATGGAGAATTTTCCCTCTAATACTTCATGAAAGACTGGCTGTCCTTCGATTTCAGAGGTGTTCTTAAATCTCTTCAGACACACCTTTGATATTTTGGGGCCTGCAACATTTTACCAAATGGCTTATAACTGCCTAAACTTTTACACTTTCTTTTAGTTTCATTTCTTTTATAAAAATCACATATGTTGTAACACCATTTTAATCATTTTTAGGCCTATTTTCACTATTATAGGCAAACTTTGTCTCCTAGTTATGGCAGGCACTTGCTATGTCTTTTACACACCGGTTACTGTGTCACCCTACTTATTCAAAAAGAAAGAACGATGGAAAACCTACACATATGAGGTAGATTAACATAATGATGAAGGCTGTGAACTTTAGAGTCTTTAAAATATGGACTGAATTTTAGTTTTCTTCTTTAGAACTGATAATCTCAGGTGAAATTTAACCTCTCTGAGACTGTCTTCTCACCAATAAAATGGAAATTAGATTTCTCCTCAGTGTTTCTCTAAGGTTTAAGTAAGCCTGTGTACCTAAAACAGACAGTACAGTGTTCGCCATGTAACAAGAGTCATAATATGTTACCGGAACCATCCCTAGAGCTTTATACTCAATGTTTATTTAATCCTCCCAACACCTTATCTATAAGATATATGCTGCCCCCCCTGCTAGCCAAGTTACTTTCAACCCAGATATATTTCACTGTAGTGGCAAAATTCTTCCTTTCTTTTTTAGTATAAGCAGAGCTTACATAGTAAAATGTGAACATCTTATAACTACAACCTGAAAATTTTTTACATCTATTTAGACTCTTATAACTACCACGCAGATCAAGTTATAGATCGTTTCCATCACTTCCAAAAAATCGCTTCTCAGCCTTTTGGCTAAGATCAAGTGTAGTATCTGTTCTTATTAGTTTAATATCTGCTACATCCTCTATCCATCACTTCCAAAGGCTCCCCCATGGCTCGTGTAATCAGTGCCTCCCTTCCCTCTTCCAAAGAAAACACTCGTCTTGACTTTTAACACTAGAGATTAGATTTTGCTATTTTTTGAACTTCATACAAATTCAGTCCAAGAACATGCAATCTTTTGTGTCTAGTTTCTTTTAATCATCTTTTTTGCTGTGAAATTAATTGCATCTTGTTGTAAACTATCAGTAGTTTATTCTTCCCAATTACGATTTCATGTTTCATAGTGAGATTACATAGCGACTGACCAATTTTATTGTTGAAGGACATTTGGGTTGTTTCCAGGTTTGGTCTTTTATAAGTGAGCTGCTATAAACATTCTTGTTTCTGTCTTTTGATAGATATGTTTATTAGTTTTGGCTGCAAATTTAGGAGTTAGATTGCAGGGTCGTAGGGTGTAGATTTGTGAAATTCTCCAACAGTGCTTGAGTTCTATCATGTCATTATCATCACTATCAAGAACAACATTACCATCAATGTTGGTAATTTTAACAGGCTTGACATCCCAATCAGTTATTTACTATCTCTGAAAATGTTTTGAACCAGAGGGATGCCACGTATGTGTGTGATGTCAGCAATTCCTCCTCTCCGTCCAGAGCCTGTGGACATAGAGATAACAGGGTGTCCATAAAGTTCGTGTGCAGTTTGAGATTAGACAACTACTTTAAATTGCATACAAACTTCATGGACCGCCTATATATCACACTTGAGCTAGGATGACCATATTCTCCCTTGGGAATCTGTTTGGAGCTAAGACCATTCACTTTTGGTTGGTTTAGAATATGAAAACTTGAAAATGTAGTACAAATGTTAAGCCAAATAATTAGAAGGATGAAGACAGCCAAAGTGTATAGACCAGTGTTTTCTATTTTTTTAATGTTTTCTATTTTTTTAATGCACACTTGAACTTATAGTTAAACTTCCATGGCACGCTTAAATTATGTTGATCAAAAACAAAAAAGAAAAGGAAAACAAATTTTACATATTGAGCTTTGAACGTCTTCCAAAAATAATTTAATCAATGATCTTGAAAACTTTTTGTGGCACACTGGTTGAAAAAAATCACTGGTGTAGAGAGACAGTCACCCACCAGTTACACAGAAGGTAGAAGAGAAATGCTTGTTGGATTCCTGCATATTTTCCAGTTTCTCATTCAAGTCTCTAATGAAAAGCTTGGTCTTTTATCCTATCTCTAGATCATTTGAAGCACTCCTGTGTTCACTGAGTGAATTCTTTCCTTTTCTCTAAACTTACTAGAGTGAATGAGTAATACTAGTCATCAAAAGGGTCTTCCTAAAAGAATTTTGTGCCATATCATTCCCAGGGTTAACTGTAGAAAGTAATAAATGCTCTGATTTCTGCAACACTAAAAGTAAAATATTCTCCTTATAGTGCCACTGGCACCATGGTTTTGCAGCAGAAGAAACCTTCATTTCTTCAGGAGACTTCTTGCTCTATCTGCTGTCTTCAGCTCCATAGAGCTCTTACGAGCTCTAAAGTTCTCTTGGTTTTCTCAGTGGCTCTCACCAGCCTAACTCCCTGCACTCATCCTGCCACACCTCCTGACACCATTCCAGTTCTCTAGCAGGAAATTTACAGGTGCTTTACTCACACATACCCAGAATTAAAGTGTCTCCTCCCAAGATGCCCAGAAGCTTGCACATCCTTCAACACATACAACTAAGAGGGACCTTTCGATTCATCACACCTGAGTTAGAATACGGTTGAAGGTCAGCATGCCTAAACTGGGGGAGTTGGTGAAGAGACAATATAATTTAGTTGCTCGTCCACGTTGCATCCTCACTGGCCCATTGATCTGATTAGAAATATAAACTTGAATGTCTAAGATCATCTGCTGACTCAGCCTAGGAAGCTAAAGGAAGCCTCTTACTCATTCCATGATTTCCTCCCATTCTTATCAAAATGCAGAGTGGTGGTGGTGAGAGGTTCACAATCCTTCCAGAGAGATTAAACAGACAAATTTAACACGTTGGCACCTTTCACTGTAATGTTGTTTATTTTGACTTTTCATGTCACCACCAGCGAAATTTTATATTTTTATGAGAATTTGTTCCAGAGCTTGAGTGAGTAGAATCCTATAACTAAGTTTTAGGATGAGTGAGAGTGAAAAGTTACATGGGACTCTCAACTCCAATCCAAGGACAAGCCTTGAAAGCCTTTCTTTACTGTGTTCTCACATGTTGCTTCTCTCCTTTCTGATAAAGTGTCAAGTTCAACTCAACTACCATCTTTTATTTCCTACCCTCTCCTTTCATGGTGCCCTGAAATATGATGACTGTAGAGCACGTGACCCCATTTCAGGGTGGGCAAGGGACTTAAAGAGAAACTTCTCTAAAGAAGACGGATGCAAAATCTACAAAAAAGCTCATCATCCTAGTACTTCTTAAAGTGTTTAATAAATGTATTGGTAAATGGTCATTCACCAAATGTACGTTTTTATAATTAACTATATTTGTTATAGAAAAAATACATTAATGCTGTTGGAACCTTAAATTTTCCCTTTGAACCATATATGGATATGCTTAAAAATTTTGCACTATTGATTTATTATCTATGAATTTAAGATCAATGTCTATGCATGCAATATTTGTTTTTTTTTCAATAAATGTTTTCATAAATCAGATTGGTCTTAATGACCAAGAGCTCATGAACTGTTTGAAAGGCATTACTTTATTTGTAGAAAATGTTCAAACATGGCAAAATAATCATTTTGCAGAGTTATCTATCTGAGATTTTAGAGGAAGAAGAAGTCATAATTTTCTCAGAATGTGGTATATTTTCATCAATTATGTGCTGCACTAATTTCCAAGGAAAGCTCATGGTTTCATCTTGAAAAAAGAAAGAAAGAAAGATTCTAAAAATGTAGTTATCAGGTAACTAATCTTTCAGCACCTTGGCACAGATAGTTTAGAATTTTATCAGAGCTAGTAGTATCGTTTCAACAAATCTTCATCCTCGGAGTTCAATACATGATGGCAGATGGCAATTGGATTTTAAGACACTTTTGAACAGGGTACTAATTTTTGAATTATTCATTGTCTAATGTTATAAATGTACAAGGCTTGGACATGAGATTTTTCCTGGTTCTTGTTTTTAAGAAATATTCTCAAAGATGTAAAATCCATCCTTTTTAATATTCATGAGTGTGTCCAATAAGCTAAAACGAGTATATCAAAGCAAAAACAGCAATAAAAGAGGCTGTAATGAAAATTCATATTAACTAAATTTGGTTTTGCTTTTGACTTTGCTTCATTAGTATGTGGAAGTCAATATTCCAGGAAGATGGTACTATCCAAAGCACTGGGAACTGTTTCTCCACCTAGACAAAAATTCCATTTGCAAAATTTATCTGATGTAACTATATTTTAGAACTCTAGAGTCTGTGCAAGGTTGACCACTTTAAGAGGAAAGGCTGGAAGGTAAGTTGCTGATGCATTTGTCACTTTCAATTCTTAGCGCAGTACCCATTCACCACTCCAGCCTCACGGTAGAAAGCTGTGCACGGCCATGGAGCAGATTGCACACAGCTTACAGCAAAACTGTTCTTAAAATGTGTGAGAGAAATTAAGACATTCCCACATAAACAAACGCTGAGGGAGTTCATTACACTAGACCTGCTTTGTAAGAACATCTAAAGGGAGTTATAGAGGATGGAATGAAAGAAAACTTACTAGCGATTTAAAGTCATGTGAATAAATACTAATAAGTATCTCAGGCAAGAGCTAGGGTGGGCAGAAAAGGATCTGTTAGTGTCATTGTGAGAATGGTTTGCAGCTACACTTTTTGTTTCCCATGGTATTAAAAAAGATGATTATTAGTATAAAATAAAAGAATACTAGATAGTAACTTAAGGTTCTGTGAAGAAATATTAATAAATATCTTGGTAAATATAAATACACATGAAATTATAAGCACTGGTGTTATTTCAAGAATAGTTTATAACTACAAATTTGTTTCCCACATGATTTAAAACTGTATCAAAAAAATGATTATCAGGGCAAATACTAATATTATTGTTAATTTATAACCCCTCATTTTGTTTCTTATATAACTTGAGAGACAAATGTATATGAAATGCTCATTAGTTTATATTTTTGATAACAAAGTGTATAAAGATATAATTTTTTAAAATTAACAATCAAAAAGAAAGGGCATGAAAATGTTAAAGGATGCTTTGACTCTGAGGTTCAGTATGGAGTCATCATTTAACTTCTTATTTTTTTTCCAAAGTCTCAGAAGATAGACAACTAATATTTATAAATAAAAATAAAAGATAATTTCAAAAAACAGATTATCCCAAATCTTACAGACAATAGAAAAAAAAGAAATACTTCAAAATCATTCTACTTCATCTGTATATACCTGATATTAAAATTGGAAAAATATATAATTATAAAGGGAAATTACAAACATATTTCACTTATAAATGAAGATGCAATATCCTAAACAACATATTAACAAGTTGAATTAAAAATTAATGTTTAAGGGTGGCGCCTGTGGCTCAAAGGAGTGGGGCACCGGTCCCATCTACCAGAGGAGGCGGGTTCAAACCCGGCCCCAGACAAAAACTGCAAAAAAAAAAAAAAAAAAAAAATTAATGTTTAGGTAATGTACTTTGGTCAAAATTAAATCTAATTCATGTGAGAATTAGTCACTATTTTTTTTTTCTGGTGTTATAACTCTGTTTATGAAGTCATCAGGGAAACAGGAAAACAGTTGGCAAGTTGTTACCGACTTTCTTCTCCACCATGCTTAGGGGTGGACCTCATGCCCCTGCTCTAAAGTTGACCTCCAACCCCACATTCCAAGCAGATGGATAGAGAAAGGGGGGAAGAAGAAATAAAGAGCCTGTTTAGGAGTCTTCAAAAAAAAATTCATGGGAAAAACATATTATGAAAAAACTATCCCTGGATTTCTATTTTTTGTTTTTTGCACCAAAATAAACTCACACTAACTTGTTATAACATGTTTGAACAGGATCCACTAAGAAGAGTAAGTAGGGCATTAATTTGAAGATAGCATTATGAATTCTGCAGAAATCGAGGCAAGTACAAATATCAAATTTGTAGTGACACTTGGGTGGAAGAATAGTGAAGTCACTGATGCTTTATGAAAAATTTATGGGGACAGGGTCCCAAAGAAATTTAGTACTTTACAAATGGCTACCTCTTTTTTTTCTTTTTTTTTGAGACAGAGCCTCAAGCTGTCACCCTGGGTAGAGCGCTGTGGCATCACAGCTCACAGCAACCTCCAAATCCTGGGCTCAAGCAATTCTCCTGCCTCCACCTCCCAAGTAGCTGGGACTACAGGCGCCTGCCACGACGCCCGGCTATTTTTTGGTTGCAGCCGTCATTGTTGTTTGGTGGGCCCGGGCTGGATTCGAACCAGCCAGCTCAGGTGTATGTGGCTGGCACCTTAGCCGCTTAAGCCACAGGCGCCGAGCCATGGCTACCTCATTTTAAGAGGGAAAAAGATGGTATTGAAGTTGAAGCCTGAAGCAGCAGACCAATCTTATCAATTTGTGAGGATATTAATCTTCTCCATGCCCTAATTGAAGAGGACTAAGGAAAACAGCAGTAACAATAGCCAACACCATAGATATCTCAACTGGTTCAGCTTACAGAATTATGACTGAAAAATTAAAGTTGTACAAACTTTCCATTTGAGAGGTGCTGAAACTGTTGTGCCCAAATCAGCTGCAGACAGGAGCAGTGCTTTCAACAGAAATTTTGTTTGAGCTCCAGAGTTTGACACCAGCCTAAGCAAGAACGACACCCATCTCTACTAAAAATAGAAAAACTATCTGGGTTTCCTGGCAGGCACCTGTAGTCCCAGCTACTCGGGAGGCTGAGGCAAGAGGATCTCTAGAGCCCAAGAGATTGAGGTTTCTGTGAGCTATGATGACACCACGACACTCTACTCAGGGCAACAGAGTGAGACTCTGTCTCAAAAATAAATAGGGCAGTGCCCATGACTCAGTGGGTAGGATGCCAGCCCCATATACTGAGGGTGGCAGGTTCAAACCTGGCCCCAGCCAAACAGCAACAAAAAATAGCAGGCATTGTAGTGGGTGCCTGTAGTCCCAGCTAATTGGGAGGCTGAGGCAAGAGAATCGCCTAAGCCCAGGAAATGTAGGTTGCTGTAAGCTGTGACACCACAGTACTCTACCATGGACAATAAAGACTCTGTCTCATAAATAAATAAATAAATAAATAAATAAATAAATAAATAAATAAATAAAATTAATCTAGTTTTAGCATACAGGGCCTTAGGGATAGCAGCTTCTGTTTTGGGTAATTTCATGAAAGAAATTTGGATTGGAGGAATACTGAAGAATTCAGGGTCTAGTCAAGTGTATAGTTAGATAACAAGAATTTGAAAACAATACACAGAGCTACAATCTAGTAACAGGTATATTATAGCTTTTCTTTAGTAACTTAACTTTTTCTTTCATTGATCACATAAGAATCTCAGATTTAAAAGCCTCATGAGGCTCAGCTCCCCAGCCAGCTCAGTGGTTTAAAAAAAGGGGGAGGGGGGAATTTTAAACAAGTAGAATCAAGATCCTGAAGCATTTCTTCTAAGACTTATAACAGGAGAAGAAATATGGCTTTTTTTTTTTTTTTAAGCTGGGGCTGGGTTTGAACCCACCACCACCGGCATATGGGGACAGTGCCCTACTCCTTTGAGCCGTAGGTGCTGGACCATGGCTTTTTTTTTTTTTTTTAAGATTTTATTTTATTTCATTTCATTTAACTTTTTTGAGACAGAGTCTTACTCTGTTATTCTGGGCAGAGTGCCATGGTATTATCATAGCTCACAGCAATCTCAAGCTCTTGGGCTCAACGGATCCTATTGTCTCAGCCTTCCGAGTAGGTGGGACTATAGGTGTATGCCACCACACCCAGTTAGATTTTCTTTTTTTTTTTTTAGTTTTGCGCTTTTCTATTTTTAGTAGTGATGGAGTCTCTCTCTTGCTCATGCTGGTCTTGAACTCCTGAGCTCAGGCGATCCTCCTGCCTCGGCCTCCCAGAGTGCTAGGATTATAGTCATGAGCCACTTTGCTGACCTATTTTTATCTTTTAATTCCATTTTCTACACACTTTGAAGTCTCCTTATACTTGCTGTCTTTTAAGGAAGGTTGCTGGAATCTGCCACATCATTTTGCCTATATCCTAATTGGTCAAAACTTTGTCACATAGCCACACCTACCTACAAGGGAATCTGAGAAATATAATCTTTATTCAGTGTTGTCATGTGCGTATAGCTAAAAATTCAATTATTATGAAAGAAGTAGGAGAAAATACTGAGGAATACCTACTATTCTTCTGTAGTCTTGTAGAGGATGGCATCTACTCTAGATTGTTTAAATAGAAAGGGCTTTATTAAACAGTATTAAGTGGCTGATGAGTCTCCAGGTGGGCCCAACAATGTTTAGTTGCAAAAACCTCAGGACAACAGCATCTGATTACCACACCACATAGCTATTGTTATAGAACTCCCAATACTTCCACCTCCTAATGCTATGAAATTGAAATCTCTGCTAGAGCCCCCTGGAAGAATGAAGTACTTTCAGATTGTGCTTGGAAGAAAATACAATGTACCCATGAACGTGGCCACTGCCTCACATATCTCAGTTCTTTCATTCCAGTCTTGCACAGATATATCTATTTGAACTATAGCTTCAGAAAAGTCTGGGAAATGGAGTGGGTTTTTTTTGTTGTTGTTATTGTTGTTGCAGTTTGGTGGGGGCCAGGTTTGAACCTGCCACCCTCGGTATATGGGGCTGTGCCCTACTCACTGAGCCACAGGTCCCACCCCTTGGGAAATGCAGTTTTTAGCTTTCCAGCTTTATGCAGATATAGGAAGGCACACTAGAAAAGGATTGCAAATTGTGTTGAGTGAGCCACTACACGGTGTATGCCTCGGTCCATCATTTGGTATAGTAGTTATACATAAAATCATCTTTCAGTACTCAAATTTCAAAAAACAACAATGGTAACAAAACATGCCCATCTAGGCGGCTCCTGTAACTCAAGTCAGCAGGGCGCCAGCTACATACACTGAGGATGGCAGGTTTGAATCTGGCCTGAGCCAGCTAAAAACAACAATGACAACTGCAACAACAACAAAAAATAGCCGGATGTTGTGGCGGGTGCCTGTAGTCTCAGATACTTGGGAGGCTAAGGCAAGAGAATCACTTAAGCCTGGGAGTTGGAGTTTGCTGTGAGCTGTAATGCCACGGCACTCTACCCAGGGTGACAACTTGATGCCCATCTAATATAATGCAACTATCATTACAGAGAAAGAAATCTTGGGCTGAGCATGGTGGCTCACTCCTGTAATCCTAGCCCTTTGAGAGGCCAAGGCAAGCGATCACTTGAGCTCAGGAGTCCCAGATCAGACTGAGCAAGAGTGAGACCCCATCTCTACTAAAAAAAAAGAAAGAAAGAAAAATTAGCTGGTCATAGCAGCACACACCTGTAGTCCCAGGTACTTGGGAGGCTGAGGCAAGAGGATTGCTCAAGCACAAGAGTTTGAGTTTGCTATGAGCCATAATGCCACAGCACTCTACCCAGTGTGACAGAGTGGATTCTGTCTTCCAAAAAAAGGGAAAAATACCTTATCTGCTCTGTGAGAGGGAATGCCTAATGGCTGATCAAGAACTGTATTAAGGGCAGCGCCAGTGGCTCAATGAAGTAGAAAAGCAACCCCATATGCCGGAGGTGGTGGGTTCAAACCCAGCTCCAGCCAAAAAAAAAAAAACTGCATTAATTAGCCGGGCGTTGTGGTGGGCACTTGTCCCATCTACTTGGGAGGCTGAGGCAAGAGCATTTTTTAAGCCTGGGAGTTGGAGGTTACTGTGAGCTGTGATACCACAGCACTCTGCCCAGGGCGACAGGTTAAGACTGTCACAAAAAAAAAAAAAAAAAAAGAACTGCATTAATACCTGCAAAACGTTCATGTCTCATCTATTCAGTCATATGTCATAACATTCTGTAATCAGGAAAGAAAATACACATACCTACTGGAGTCCTTGTTTCTTTATTTTCCTTTCCTTTTTTTTCTGGAGATAGTCTCACTTTGTTGCCCTCAGTAGAGTGCCATGTCATCATAGCTCATAGCAACCTCAAACTCTTTGGCTCAGGCAATCCTCTTGTCTCAGCCTCCGGTTTAGCTGGGACTACAGGAGCCGGTCACAGCACCCGGCTATTTTTAGAGAAGGGGTCTTGCTCTTGCTCAGGCTATTCTTGAACTGATGATCTTAGGCAATTCACTCGCCTTGGCCTCTTAGGATTACAGGCATGGGCCACTGCACATTGCCAAGTTTTTTTTTTGTTTTTTGGGGAGTTTTTTTGGTAGAGATGGTCTTGCTGTGTGGTCAAGGCTGATCTCAAACTCCTGCCTCAAGTGAGTGCTGGGATTATAATAGGCATGAGCCACCATGCCTGGGCAAACCTTTTCTTTTAAAGATAAAGGTAAACTTTGCCAAAATATTTGACCACTCTTATTTCCCCTGTGTCTTGCACTCTTATTTCCCCTTCATCTTGCAGCATCTCCTGGACTTGTCTGTCATATTGAAGACTTTCTAAAGGTTGTTCTCAATGTTTACCTTTAGGTAGCAAAGCTTCTAATAAGGCTCTGTATGCTGGAAAATATTTTTACTCTGCTCTATTTGAATGACAATTAGAATGGATATAAACTTCTGGAATTAATGCTCAGGAGTTTGAGGTTGCCATGAGCTGAGGCCATGAGACTCTAGCCCAGTGACAGAGTGAGACTCTGCCAAGAAAAAAAAAAAAAAAAGGAAAAAACCTACAAATGAACATATCGCTCTATTTCTATCTTGTATCAAGTATTACTGTGAGCAGTGTGGTATCAGTTTGTTGTTTTTCTCTTTGGCTTTGACATTCTCACATTTTACTTTTGATATTCTTACACTTTAACATAATAAATAGGTATAGACGTTTTCTTTTTGAGATAGTCTCACTCTATCACCCTGGATAGAGTGCTGTGGCATCACTGTAGCTCACAGCAACCTCAAACTCTTGGGCTCAAACCATCCTTCTGCCTCAGCCTCCCAAGGAGCAAGGACTATAGGCACCCACCACAATGCCTGGCTAATTTTTCTATTTTTAGCAGAGATGGGTCTTGCTCTTGCCAAGGCTGATCTCAAACTTCTAACCTTAAGCAATCCACTCACTTCAGACTTCCAGAGGGCTAGAATTACAGGCATGAGCCACCGCACTAGGCCTAGTTAAGTTAAATTTTTTTTTTTTTTGAGACAGAGTCTATGTTGCCCTCAATAGAGTGCTGTGATGTCACAGCTCACAGCAAACAGCAAACTCAAACTCTTGAGCTTAAGCAATTCTCCTGCCTCAGCCTCCCAAGCAGCTGGGACTAGAGGTGCCACAACGTCCAGCTATTTTTTTGGTTGTAGTTGTTATTGTTGCTTGGCAGGCCTGGGCTGAGTTCAAACCCGCCAGTTCTGGTGTATGTGGCTTGAGCTCTAGCCACTGAACTACAGGCTCTGAGACAATTTTTAAAATATTTTTTGTAGAGGGCAGCACCTGTGGCTCAGTGAGTAGGGCACCAGTCCCATATACTGACGGTGGCGGATTCAAATCTGGCCCCGGCCAAACTGCAATAAAAAATTTCTGGGTGTTGTGGCAGGTGCCTATAGTCCCAGCTACTCGGGAGGCTGAGGCAAGAGAATCACCTAAGCCCAAGAGCTGGAGGTTGCTGTGAGCTGTGACGCCACAGCACTCTGCTGAGGGTGACAAAGGGAGTCTCTAAAAAACAAAAAAACAAAACAAAAAATCAAAAAAACCCTTTTTTTGTAGAGATGGGGTCTCGTTCTCTTGCCCAGGCTGTTCTTGAACTCCTAGCCTCAACTGATCTTCCCAACTCAACTGCCAAAAGTGCTGAGATTACAGGTATAAGCCAAAGCATCTGACCTCTTATGTTCTTTCTTTCAACTCTTGTATTCAATTGTAATATTTCTTCTTGATTCTTTATGGTTTTTTTTTTATTATTGCCTCATATTGGTAACATAGTCTGTCTCTAAATATATTTATTATTCTTTTTTTTCCTTTTTTTTTTTTTTTGGTTGTTGTAGTTGTTGTTTGTTTGTCTTTGTCGAGACAGAGTTCTACCCTATGCTCTGAGCAGAATGCAGTAGCATCATAGCTCACTGCAACCTCAGACTCGGGCTGTGGGCATCCTGCTGCCTCAGCCTCCGAAGCCACAGGGTAACAGGTGCTCACTGCAGCACCCGGCTGGGATTTTCCATTTTTTCCATGAGTCAGGGTCTCACCCTTGCTCAGACAAGCTTCGAACTCCTGAGCTCAAGCAATCCTCCCACCTCAGCCTCCCATGGTGCTGGGATTACAGGCATGAGCCACCACACCTGGCATATATTTATCATTCTCGATGGCTTGGTGCAGTGGCTTACACCTGTATTACTAGCACTCTAGGAGACCAAGGCAAGTGGATTGCCCTGAGCTCACAGGTTCGAGACCAGCCTGAGCCAGAGCAAGACCCTGCCTCTAAAAATAGTTGGGTGTTGTAGTGGGTGCCTGTTGTCCCAGCTACTTGGGAGGCTGAGGCAAGAGAATAGCTTAAGCCCAAGAGTTTGTGGTTGCTGTGAGCTATGATGGGACAGTACTCTACTGAGGGTGACAAAGTGAGACAATGGCTTCAGACTGTCTCTCTCTATATATATATATACATATATATTTATTCTTATCTTAACTTTTTTATCTTTCCATTCCAATAATTCTTAGATTATATATTTGTATATATTAATAACAATACACTAAGTTACACACACGTGTGTGTGTGTGTGTGTGTGTATGTGATTTAGCTTATTCTTTTTTCTTGGTGGCTATATTTTGTCCTGCCAACTTGCATTCCCTGAAGGTATTGGCTACTCTGTCTAATAATGTAGCAGTTTTAAAACTGTAGTGAAGATACAGATTTTTTTTTTTTTTTTTTGAGACAGTCTCAAGCTGTCACCCTGGGTAGTGATGTGACATCATAGCTCACAGCAGTGTCCAGCTCTTGGACTCAAGCCATCTTTTTGCCTCTCCTGAGCTCAAGCGATCTACCCACCTTGGCCTCCCAGAGTGTTAGTATTACAGGTATGAGCCACCACACCCGCCCTAAAGAACCAAATTGGGGGGGGGTTTTGTTTGTTTTTGTAGAGACAGAGTTTCCTTTTATTGCCCTCAGTAGAGTGCCATGGCGTCCAACAGCTCACAGCAACCTCCAACTCTTGGGCTTAGGTGATTCTCTTGCCTCAGCCTCCTGAATAGCTGGGACTACAGGCACCCACCACAACGCCCGGCTATTTTTGTTGTTGCAGTTTGGCAGTTTGGCGGGGGCCAGGTTTGAACCCGCCACCCTCGGTATATGGGGCTGGCGCCCTACCCACTGAGCCACAGGTGCCGCCCAAGAACCAGATTGTTTTTGTGCCCAATCTGTTGTGCTGCCTATTCATTGCAACAATATCAAATTGCCACAAAACTTTTACAATCAGCCAGGTGCAATGGCTCATGCCTGTAATCCTAGCACTCTGGAGGCCAAAGGAGAAAGATAGCTTGAAGTCAGGAGTTCTGAGCCAGAGTGAGACCACCCCATCTGTGCTAAAAATAGAAAAAAAAGTAGCCAGGCATTGTGTAGTCCCAGCTGCTCAGGAGGCTGGAAGATCATTTGAACCCAGGAGTTTGAGGTTGCTGTGAGCTAGGCTGACACCACGGCACTCTAGCATGGATAACAGAGTGAGACTCTATCTAAATAAGTAAATAACCTTTAAAATACCTGCTTTCATTTTCTGTGCTTGCCATAATTAGGGGCATCATTTTGATTAGTATTGTCCTAATGTGGTGGGGAAAGGTGTTGGTCAGGATGATATACTATTATGTATTAGTCTTTCCATCACTCCAAGATGGTTATACATTTCCACCCATTACCCTGTGACTTTGAATGCCTCTCTGTAGGCAGAGGCCCCTGCCTCATTGTCTAACGTGGTCTTGTGACCTTCTTGGGCCTGTGGAACGTGAACAGTGACAGCATGCCTGTTCTGAGCAGGAGCTTTAAGAGGGATCACGCCTTTTCACCAACTCTCTTGTTCTTCCTCTGGGCTGCAAGAACAGTATAACCCAATTAGGGCTGCTCTTAGAGCTCAGCCTAGCCATGGAGTGAGCCACAGAAGCTGACCTACAATCACCACCGTGTAATGTGAACAAGAAATATACATTGATCTTTGTAAATTAAGTGTTGGCAAATGACAGTCCCTCGGTTGGCCAAATCCAGTCTACTGTCTATTGTAAAGCCTACAAGCTAAGATTTTGCCTTTTTTGCATCTTGGAAGTGCTGAAAAGCAATCAAAAGAAAGAATAATATTTGAGATGTGAAAACCATGTGAAATTCAAATTTTAGTATTCATAAATAAAGTTTTATGGGAACACAGCCATATTCATTCACTTACATATTGTCTATGGCCACATTCATGTTGCAAAAGCAGAGCTGAGCAGCTGCAATGGAGACTATGTGCCCATTCCAGAGTGCCTAAGATATTAATGTCTGTTCCTTATGGAAAAAGCTGGCCTCCGTTGTAAGCTACAGGGATTCTGAGGTTGTTTGTTACCTCAGCAAAGATGACTAACATAGTTAAGATGAGTTTCAGGAGAGAAGGGAGTAGCCCCAGAGAAAGGAGTGCCAGGTACCACAAAACCACTCTGGATCACTCCCATTTGCTGTCACTGTGGACAGGAGGCTCTTCTGAAAATTTTTTTTTTTAACCTTTCAACTCTTTGGAAGAAGCAGCAATGGGATGAGGTGGTCTCTTAGCTTGTAATTCCGTGGCCTTGAGTATTTGAAGGAGAGACTGACAGAGTGAATGTCTGTCCACCTGCCTACCCCTATCTTTATTCTCTGTCTTTATAGTTAAACTTCCATGGCACACCTAAATTATGTTGATCAAAAAAGAGAATACAAATGGGGCAGCGCCAGTGGCTCAAAGAGTAGGGTGCTGGCCCCCTATGCCGGAGGTAGCAGGTTCAAACCAAAAACTGCAAAAAAAAAAAGAGAGAGAGTAAAACAAGAAAAATAATATATTTACTGTGCTTTGAATTTCTTTTCTTTTCTTTTTTTTTTTTTTGCAGTTTTTGGCCCGGGCTGGGTTTGAACCCACTACCTCCTGCATATGGGGCTGGCTCCCTACCCCTTTGAGCCACAGGTGCCTCCTTGAATTTCTTTTCTTTCCTTTCCTTTCCTTTCCTTTTCTTTTCTTTTCTTTTCTTTTCTTTTCTTTTCTTTTCTTTTCTTTTCTTTTCTCTTCTCTTCTCTTCTTTTCTTTTCTTTTCTTTTTTGAGACAGAGTCTCACTTTGTCACTCTCAGTACAGTGCTGTGGCGTCACTCAGCACTCTGCTTTTGAGTTCAAGCGTTCCTCTTGCCTCAGCATCCCTAGCAGCTGAGACTATAGGCACCCGCCACAATGCCCAGCTATTTTTAGAGACAAGGTCTTGCTCTGGCTCAGGCTGGTCTCGAACCTGTGAGCTCAGGCAATCTACCCACCTCGGCCTCCCAAATGCTGGGATTATAGCGTGCCCTTTTAAAAGAAGCTTTGAACTTCTTTGAAAAATAATTTAATTAATGATCTTTAAAATGTTCATGGCACAACAGTTGAAAATCACTGTGTTTGTCTGTGGTTTGCCTGGGTTTTACCCTTTATTTTTGGATTGCTTGGAGACTCTTCTTAGCTCTGTTTTTTTCCCTCTTTTTTATTGTCATCTTTCATTGATACATAATAGATGGTGGGGTACATGTGACAATTTGATATACTCATATGATGTGTAAAGATCACATCAGGTTATTTTTCACCTTAAAAATTAATCTTTGCTTTCTTGCTTGCTTTCTTTTTTTTTTTTTTTTAGACGAGAGTCTTACTTTTTTGCCCCAGGTAGAGTGCCATGGCATTGTAGCTTACAACCTTAAACTCTGGGCCTCAAGCAATCCTCTTGCCTCAGCCTCCTGAGTAGCTGGGACTATAGGCGCCCACCACAATACCCAGCTATTTTTAGAGATGGGGTCTCACTCTAGTTCAGTCTGGTCTCAAACCTATGAGCTCAGGGGATCCACCTGCCTCAGCCTCCCAGAGTGCTGAGATTACAGGCATGAGCCACCATGCCTGGCCTTATCTTTTCTTTATGCTAGGAACATTTGAATTATTCTCTTCTAGCTGTTTTGAATGTAAAATAGATTAATATTAACTATAGTCACCCTTCTGCTCTATCAAACATTAGGTCTTATTTCTTCTAATTTGTTTATTTGTACCACTTATTAATTTTTAAATCGTGGCAAGGTATACGTAACATACCAGCCTGAGCAAAAAGTGAGACCCCATCTCTACTAAAAACAGAAAAATTGAGGCAAGAGGATCTCTTGAGTCCAAAAGTTGGAAGTTACTGTAAGCTATGATGCCACAGCACTCTACTCAGGGCAACAGCTTGAGGCTCTGTCTCAAAAAAAAGATATACATAACATAAAAGTTGCCACTTTAATGATTTTTAAGTATACAGTTCAGTAGCATTAAGCATATCAACAAGACTGTGCAACCATCACCACTACCCATCTCCAGGACTTTTTTGTCATCTCAAACAGAAACTCAGTACCCGTTAAACTATAACTCCCCATTTCTTCCCCCCCTGTCCTGTGACAACTTCTACCTTCTGTCTCTATGAATTTGCTTATTCTGGTACCTCATCTTTACTCTTGTTCCTTCTGACCAGTTTCTTCTTCTTCTTTTTTTTTTTTTTAGAGACAGGGTCTCACTTTGTCATCCTCCATAGAATGCTGTGGCGTCAGGGCTCACAGCAACCTCCAACTCCTGGGCTTAGGCGATTCTCTTGCCTCAGCCTCCCGAGTAGCTGGGACTACAGGTGCCCACCACAACGCCCGGTTATTTTGTTGTTGTTGTTGCAGTTTGGCTGGGGCCGGGTTCGAACCTGCCACCCTCGGTATATGGGGCCAGCGCCCTAGTTAATACTTCTTTAGACTAAAGTTTCCATTTTCAAATTTGTCATGGGGTTTTGTCTCTGACTGGACACTGCTGACACTAGTAGTGTACTTGATATAGGGAACATACATGAAGATAATTATAGTATAATAAAATAAGATAAAAACCCTGTCCTTATTGGTTGGAAGAAATACACAAAGGAAAAATTTTAAAAGCTTTTCATATGAACAGCAGTGGGGATGTTTATTTAGAGCTGTACAGAAGCAGGGAAGAGAAAGCAGCTACCTCTTGGAAAACTACTGCATAAGGTGACATATGAACTGAATCTTGAAGGAAAAATAGGAGTTTTCCAGACACATGAAGGTGAAGAGCAGTATAATCCGGGGAGAGAGAAGAAAGCTCGTCTGGGAACAAGAGGGGGTGCATTGTATTGGGGATGGTAAGTGACTTATGTAGCTACATGGGGCTAGGGGAGGACCCTAGAAGGGATGGTGCAGAACATGAAGATCGTGAAGATCATATGACCCCTGCAGTTAGATTTAGGGCTCTAGGCTGAGGATTTTCATCCTACTTTGCACAAAGACACACGTAACAGATAATGTTCATAAGTGTTCCATACCTGTGCCAGCATTTTGCTGAACCCCACTCCCCATCTGAGGGGTAACTTTACAGATGAGTATCCCCCCATCTATAATTCACAGTGCAACTATAAACAAAACGTCAGTAATAGTGGGTCATACCATCTCGTCCATAGATCAGATAGGCTGTATGTTACACAAAATTCCTGGCTTTAATGCCAACTCTTTCTCTTCCATTCAAGAAAATATGTTGGCAGGATGCAGTGGCTCACACCTGTAATCCTAGCACTCTGGGAGGCCAAGGTGGGTGGATTGCCTGAGCTTAAAGGTTTGAGACTAGTTTGAGTCAGAGGGAGACCCCATCTCTGAAAATAGCAGGGCATTGAGGTGGATGCCTGTAGTCCCAGCTGAGGCAAGAGAATCACATGAGCCCAAGAGTTTGAGGTTGCTGTGAGCTATGATGCTACAGCACTCTACCAAGGGTGACAAAGCGAGACTCTGCCTAAAAAAAAAAAAAAAAAAAGAAAGGAAGAAAGAAAGAAAGAAAGAAAGAAAAGAAAAAAATATATATCCTCCAATTGCAAGTAAAAGAGGAAAATGGTAGTCCTAGCATAATTCCCCTTTACCTCCTCCAACTGGAGGGGTTGGGACAGCTAAGGTATTAGATAACCGACCATCAGTTGGAGCCTGGAGATCTCTGGTACATCTGAGACCCTGAGTTCTTTGGAAGAAGGTGTAGGCTGACAGTATTTGCAGGATGGAGTGCAGCTGGGAGAGAGATCCAAGGATGCCAGGATTGAAAACAAAACTTATCAGGAGGCAGCTAGGACAAACACATTGATGCCTGCTTGCTGCACGCAGCCCTGAGGGAGGCTCGCACTGTGTGGATGCAGGCAGCATGGAGGAAGCTGCTGTGCTGGGCTGAGTGCAACTCCTCCTGCTGGTCCCCAGCAAGCAGAAAGGACACCTTCACATCCCACAACAGAAAGATCCCAGTTGGCCAGCTACTCACGCTAAGCCCAATGGAGAAAAAAACATGCACTTTATTTCTTACTGTTATTCATTTATTCAACAAACACGTACTAAGACTTGTCATGTATGATAAGGGTATAACAGTAACCATGGTAGGCAAGACATGAAATGTACATTTCAATTGGAGAAGATAGATAATAACAAAGATATGTAATATAATTTTCAGGTGGTAGTGATAAGATTAGAGTACTGGGATACAGATTTACTGGATAAGGGGGTGCTGCTTTGGTGAGGTGGTCAGGGACGGTTTCTCTGAAGTGGTGGCAATAGAACTGAGACCTGAATATGAAGAAGCTGGTCAGGGGCAGTGCCTGTGGCTCAGTGGGTAGGGCGCCAGCCCCATATACCAAGGGTGGCAGGTTCAAACCCGGCCCCAGCCAAACTGCAACAACAACAACAAAAAAAATAGCTGGGCATTGTGATGGACACCTGTAGTTCCAGCTACTCGGGAGGCTGAGGCAAGAGAATCGCCTAAGCCCAGGAATTAGAGGTTGCTGTGAGCTGAGATGCCACAGCACTCTACTGAGGGTGATAAAGTGAGACTCTGTCTCTCTCTAAAAAAAAAGAAAGAAACAAAAAACAAAGAAGTGTTAACTAGTAAAAGGTAATGTATTTGTCAGGATTCTCCAGAGAACAGAACAACAAATAAATACACACACACAAAATATATACATATAGGGTGGTGCAGTGGATAGGGTGCCAGCCACATACTCTGAGGCTGGCGGGTTTGAACCCGGCCTGAGCCAACTAAAACAACAATGACAACTGCAACAAAAAAATAGCCGGGCGTTCTGCTGGGCCTGTAGTCTCAGCTACTTGGGAGGCTGGGCCAAGAGAATGGCTTAAACCAGCGGTTCTCAAGCTGTGATTGGTGACCCTTTTGGGAGTCGAACGACCTTTTCACAGGGGTCACCTAAGACCATCCTGCATATCAGATATTTGCATTACGATTCATAACAGTAGCAAAATTACAGTTATGAAGTAGCAACAAAAATAATATTATGGTTGGGGGTCACCACAACATGAGGAACTGTATTAGAACCACTGGATTAAGCCCAAGAATTGGAGGTTGTTGTGAGCTGTGACGCCATGACACTCTACCCAGGGTGACAGTTTGAGTCTCTGTCTCAAAAAAGTATATATGTACATATAAGCCAGGTGTGGTCGCTCACGCCTATAGTCCTAACACTGGGTAGATTGTTTGATTGAGCTCAGGATTTCAAGACTAGCCTGAACAAAAGCGAGACCCTGTCTCTGCTAAAAATAGAAAAACCGTTGAGATTGCTGTGAGCTATGATGCCACAGGACTCTACCCAGGGTGACAGCTTGAGACTGTCTTTAAAAAAGACAGTCTTCCCCATGCCTACCAAAACTAAGATTTAGACCCCTTCGTAGAATATGTGTCTACAGCCTGCTGGCTGGTGCAGTTCACAGAGGCTCCACAGGCTTGGGCTAGAAGATCAGTGGGCACCACCAGGGTGCCAGCAAGACTTTACTGGAGGGTAAGCACCACTCCCCTGGCAGCTGCCCTGAAAGCCAGTACAAGAAGCCCCTTCCTCAGCCACATGCCGTGTCCCTCTGGTGCCCTCTACTGATAAGGCCTAACATTGCTCCAGCTAGCAAAGAAGAAATGTCTACAGGGTCCAGCTAGTTGCAGAAAGTAGGGCAAAGCAGCATAGATTTGGAGATAAGTGACAATGAATTTATAACTTGCATATGTTTGAGAAATAAATGAATGTTTTAATCACCCCAGAATATAAATAATTAGTATGATCATGGGTAATCTGAAATATTCTTTTTTTTTTTTTTTTTTAAGAGACAGTCTCACTTTGTCGCCCTCAGTAGAGTGCTTAGGTGTCACAGCTCACAGCAACCTCCAGTTCTTGGGCTTAGGCGATTCTCTTTCCTCAGCCTCCCGAGTAGCTGGGACTACTGGCACCTGCCACAACGCCCGGCTATTTTTTTGTTGAAGTTTGGCCAGGGCTGGGTTCAAACCTGCCATCCTCGGTATTTGGGGCCAGTGCCCTACTCACTGAACCACAGGCACCGCCCTGTCTGAAATATTCAAAGGAGAAAAAATATTTTAATAAAGAAAGGTACAGGACTCTTTGTTGAAAGAAAAGGGAAAAAAAGGGTATTAGATAAATTCCCAGTGATCAGGGAGATAAAAGATTAATAGAAAAGAGGAAAAAACAAACTAGGTCAGATACTTGTGAATTTTTAACAGGTCTTTAACAAATGTAATTATCTTACCGTCATCCCAGAATTACAAACCTATACTTTGTGTGTTTGTTATTCCCGTAATCATAGTTCCCGTTCCACAAGTCAAAACACATCATCTAACAATGAACTGCAGGCCTGTGCCATATAATGATGTTTTAGTCAGTTTTAGCCTGCATAGACGACAGTGGCTCCATATGATTATAATGGAACTGAAAAACTCCTATTGTCTAATAATGTTGTAGCTCTCATAATGTCCCAGCAAAATGCATTACTCACCTGTCTACAGTGATGCTAATGTAAACCTTCCTGTCTCTCTGCCAGTCATATAAAAGCACAGCACACGCAATTATGTACAGTATATAATACTTGACAACGTTTATAAATGACTGCTACTGGCTTATAGACTTACTATGCTATGCTTTTTGTTTGTTTGTTTTGAGACAGAGTCTCAGTCTGTCACCCTCCGTGGAGTACTGTGGCATCACAGCTCACAGCAACCTCAAACTCTTGGGCTCAAGTGATTCTCTTGCCTCAGCCTCCCAAGTAGCTGGGACTACATGCACCTGCCACAACGTCCAACCTATTTTTTTCCTTTTTTGGTTGTAGCTGTCGTTGTTTTAGTTGGCCCGGGCTGGGTTTGAACTCGCCAGCCTCTGTGTATGTGGCTGGCACCCTATCCACTGAACTACAGGTGCTGAGCCTATGCTATGCTTTTATTTTATTTTATTTTTTTTATTGAGATAGAGTCTTATTTTGCCACCTTCGGTAGAGTGCCGTGGAGTCATAGTTCACAGAAACCTCAAACTCTTGGGCTCAAGTGATTCTCTTTCCTCAGCCTCCCTAGTAGTTGTGACTACAGGTGCCTGCCACATGCCCAGCTATTTTTTTTTTGTTTGTTTGTTTAGCAGGCCCAGGCCAGGTTCAAACCCGCCAGCTCCGGAGGTATGTGCCCGGTACCCTAACCACTGAGCTACGGGCACCCAACCTATGCTATGCTTTTAATCATTATGTTAGATTCTATCCCTTCTGCTTACCTAGCTTACCTGTTGCTGCTAAAGCATGATATTCTGCATGATTCTCTCAGGACCCATGCTTACTGCAATGGTTTGAGTATCTGTTCGTACCAAAACTCATGTTGAAATTTAATCTTCAACATGGCAGTATTGAGAGGTGGGGCTTTTAAGAGATTATTAAGTCATGAGAACTCTGCCTGTTCATAGATTAAAGGATAAATGAGTTATCATGGGAGGGGAACTGGTGGTTTTATAAGAAGAGGAAGAGAGTCTTGGTGCTGTGACTCAGGCCTATAATCCTAGCACTTCGGGAGACCGAGACAGGAGGATTGCTTGAGAGCAGGAATTTGAGAGCAGCCTGAGCAACATAGCAAGACCCCCATCTCTACAAAAAAGAGAAACAATTAGCCAAGCATGGTGATGTGCACCTGTACTCCCAGCTACTTGGGAGGTTGAGGCAGGAGGATCCCTTGAGCCCTTGAGTTTGAGGTTGCAGTGAGCTATGATGATCCCACTGCACCCTAGCTCAGGCAACAGAGTAAGACCTTGTCTCAAAAAAAAAGAAAAGAGGTTGGTGGCATGGCGCACACCTGTAATACTAGCACTTTGGGAGGCTGAGGTGGTTGGATGACCTGAGTTCACAGGTTGGAGACCAGCCTGAGCAAGAGCAAGACCCCCAACTCTAAAAATAGCCAGGCATTGTGGTGGGCACCTGTAGTCCCAGCTACTCAGGAGGCTGAGGTAAGAGAATTGCTCAAGCCCAAGTTTGAGGCTGCTGTGAGCTATGACACCACAGCACTCTACTGAGGGTGACAAAGTAAGATTCCATCTCAAAAAAAAAAAGGAGGAGGAGAAAGAGGAGAGAAAGAGAAAGAGAGACCTGAGCAAGCATGGTAGCGAGCTCAGCCTCCTTGCCATATGGCAGTCTCTACTGCCTAGCAGACTCTTGAGAGAGTCTTCACCAGCAAGAAGACTCTCACCGAAAGTAGCTCCTTGACCTTGGACTTCACTTTCAAAACTGTAAGAAATAAATTCCTTATCTTTATAAATTACTCTGCATGGGGTATTCTGTTATAAACAACAGAAAACAGACTAAGATCCTTGTAGACTGACTGGTCAGGTTAGTTCCAGAAATATGGCGGAATTGATGCTCTTTGGGGTATACTTTGTCTAGTAAGATACAGGAACAAGCAGATAAATTCTTTCCCTTCCTCCCCACTGTGGACAGGAAATGAGGTAGGTTCAAATAACCTCTCTGATGACACCCCTTGAGTTCAAGCATTCAACTGCCCTTGTTAGAGGCTGCTGCCAGCTGAGTAATGCGTGCACACGCACACATACACACACACACACACATATATATTAATATATATATATTTTTAGAGGCAGAGTCTCACTTTGTCTCCCTCCGTAGAGTGCTGTAGCATCACAGCTCACAGCAACCTCCAGCTCTTGGGTTTAGGTGATTCTCTTGCCTCAGACTCCCGAGTAACTGAGACTACAGCACCTGCCACAACACTCAGCTCTTTTTTTTTTTTTTCCTTTTTTTTAAAGTGTTTTTTTGTTTATTTTTGTTATTAATTTCTTTCTTTCTTTCTTTCTTTTTTTTTTTTTTTTTTCAGTTTTTGGCCAGGGCTGTGTTTGAACCCACCACCGCCGTCATATGGGACCAGCATCCTACTCACTGAGCCACAGGCGCTGCCCTCGGCTCTTTTTTTGTTGCAGTTTGGCTGGGGCTGGGTTCGAACCTGCCACCCTTGGTATATGGGCCAGTGCCCTACTCACTGAGCCACAGGTGCTGCCCAATGCATCTACATTCTTATGATCTTCCTCCCATGCCATATTTCCGTTTCCCCTCACACCAGCTTAACTGGGTACTGTTAATGAGCACATAACCTTAGGCTTAGGTTCTGCTTTCTAAAGAACCAGGTTAAGATACCAACCCTCTCATTTTACTTTCTTCCCCAAAGCTTACCATTATTATCCATTTAATAATCTCCATTAATTTACTCACATAATGAGATTTGTGTTTGTTTTGTTGTTTTATACCCATGATACCTGTATCATTTACCACCTTTCTTCCCTAGGGTTTGTTTTTAACAATACGTGTTCGGTATCTCTCCCTGTCAATACACACAAAATAAATGTTTTTTTTCCTCCGATATTTTAGTATAACATTTTTTTATCATACAGCAAAGTTGAAATAATTTTGTAGTGTTCACTATAGAGTGACCATCTGTACACTCACTGCCACTGAGACCCTTCCACTGACATTTTACTAGACTTGCTTTGCCTCATACCTGTCTATCCCTCTGTTTATCCACTTCCTTTTGTTTTGGGACACTCTCCCTCTGTTGTCCTTCATAGAGTGCTGTATTGTCATAGCTCACAGCACCTTCAAACTTTGGGCTCAGGAGATCCTCTTGTCTCAGCCTCCCAAGTAGTTGCGACTATAGGCACTCGTCACAACACTTGGCTATTTTTTCCATTTTTAGTAGAGCAAGGGTCTCACTCTTGCTCAGGCTGCCCTTGAACTCCTGAGCTCAGGATATCCACCTGCCTCAGCCTCTCAGAGTGCTAGAATTACGGGCATGAGCCACCGGACTGGGGACTTACTCCCTTTCTTTTTTCTTTTCTTTTCTTTTTTTTTTTTTTTTTTGCAGTTTTTGGCTGGCCAGGTTTGAACCCGCCACCTCTGGTATATGGGGCCATACTCCTTGAGCCACAGGCGCTCCCTCCCTTTCTTTTCTGATGCATTCCAAAGTAAATTGCAGCCATCAATACACTTCCCTGTTAAAAAAAAAAACAACTTAGCATATACATCAGTAATTAAAGTTCAATGTTTGCATACATTTTTTCTTCAAGGTAAAATTTACATACAATGACACGTATCTTAAGTCTACTTTTGCTGACTTTTCAAAAATCCATACACTTGTGTAACCAAAAGCCCTATAAAAACACCAAACATTATCATCACTCATCCCAATTCCCTTATGCCCCTTCCGGGTTTTCTTTCCCTGACTTCCCATAGAAACCATTGTTCCAATTTTATTCTATGAAATTTAGTTTCACCTGTTTTGGAATTTCATGTAGGTTGAATTATAAAACATGCTCCTTTGTGTAAGGATTATTTTACTCAGCAAAATTTTTTAAGATTCATTCCTGTTGTTGCGTGTAGCAGTTTATATATTTATGAGTAGTCAGTATTTCATTAGATGAATTGTATATACAAGAATATATATGAGTATATATATGTGTGTTCTCATATTGACAGACAACTGATCTGTTTCCAAGTTTCCAAGTTATGAACAGAGCTGCTACGCACATTCTTGTAAAAGTCCTTTTCTGCACATAAGTTTTTGTTTCTCTTGAGTAAATACCTAGGATTAGAATTGCTAGTTCAGGCTCAGCGCCTGTGGCTCAAGTGGCTAAGGTGCCAGCCACATACACCTGAGTGGGCAGGTTTGAATCTGGCCTGGGCCTGCCAAACAACAATAATGGCTGCAACCAAAAAATAGACGGGCATTGTGGCGAGCACCTGTAGTCCCAGCTACTTGGGAGGCAGAGGCAGGAGAATAGCTTGAGCCCAGGAATTGGAGGTTGCTGTGAGCTGTGATGCTACAGCACTCTACCCAGGGTGATAGCTAGAGGCTCTGTCTTAAAAAAAAAAAAAAAAGAAAGAAAGAAAAGAGAATCGCTAGTTCACAGATTAGATGTATGTTTAGTTTTATAAGAAATGAGCACACTTTTTTCCAAAGTGGCTATGCCATTTTATTTTACTTTATTTTTTATTTTATTGAGACACAGTCTTACCATGTTGCCTTGGTAGAGTGCTATAGAGTCAGAGCTCACAGCCTCCAACTCTTGGGCTTAAGCGATTCTCTTGCCTCAGCCTCCAAGTAGCTGTGACTACAGGCACTGCCGGTATGCCCGGGTATTTTTTTGTTGCAGTTGTAATTGTTGTTTAGCGGGCCCAGGAAGGGTTCAAGCCCACCAGCCTTGGTGTAGGTGGCCGGCATCTTAACCACTGTGCTATAGGCACTGAGCAAGGCTATGCCATTTTATTTATTTATTTAATTATTTAATTAATTTTTTTTCTTTGAGACAGAGTCTCACTATGTCATCCTCAGGTAGACTGCTGTGGCGTCACAGCTCACAACAACCTCAAACTCTTGGGCTTAAGCGATTCTCTTGCCTCAGCTTTCCAAGTAGCTAGGACTACAGGTGCCTGCCACAATGCCCAGCAATTTTGTTATTGCTGTTGTAGTTGTCATTGTTGTTTACCAGGCCGGGGCTGGATTTGAACCCGCCAGTTTGGGTGTATTTGGTTGGCGCCCTAGCTGCTGAGCTACAGGTGCTGAGTCTATTGCTTGATATTAGTTCTGTTTCTGTTGCTATAACAGAATACCTGAAACTCGGGAATTTATAAAAAAAAAAAAAAGAGGCTTAGGCCAGGTGTGGTGGCTAATGGCTATAACCCTAGCACTCTGGGAGGCCAAGGCTGGTGGATTGCTTGACCTGATCTCTAAAATAAAATAGCTGGGTATTGTGGCAGTTGCCTGTAGTCCCAGCTACTTAGGAGGCTGAGGCAGGAGGATCATTTGAGACCAACATTTTGAGGTTGCTGTGAGCTCTGATGCCTCAATACTCTACAGAGGGTGAAAAAGACTCTTACTCAAAAAAAAAAAAAAGGAAAAGAAAAGAAAGAAAAGAGGTTTCTTTCTTTCTTTCTTTTTGAGACGGAGTCTCACTATGTTGCCCTCAGTAGAGTGCCATGGCGTCACCTCCCAGCAACCTCAAACTCTGGGGCTTAAGCAATTCTCTTGCCTCAGCCTCCCAAATAGCTGGGACTATAGGTGCCCACCACAATGCCTGGCTATTTTTTGTTGCAGTTGTCATTGTTTAGCAGGCCTGGGCTGTGTTTGAACCCACCACCCTTGGTGTATGTGGCTGGCGCCGTAACCATGTGCTATGTATGGGCACTGAGCCGAAAAGAGCTTTATTTCTTACATTAATGGAGACTGGGAAGTCGAAAACTGGGGTGCTGCACCTGGTGAGGGCCTTTTGCTGCATCATACATTCAGATGAGAAGGGCACACGCTAGCCAAACTCACTTTTATAACATACTTATTGTGTTATAAAAGCCCTCATGACTCAATCACCTCTTAAAGGCCCTATCTCTTAATACTGTTTAACTGGGGGCTAAGTTTTAATATGAGTATCAGAGGAGACAAACATTCAAATGATAGCTCTCTTCCTCTCTTGTTTTTTGAGACAGGGTCTTGCTCTGTCACCCAGACAGGAACATGGTGGCATGACAACAGCTCACTGAAGCTTTGACCTCCCAGGTTCAAGCAAATCTCCTGCCTTAGCTTCCTGAGTGGCTCAGACTACAGGAGTGAGTCACCTCTCCCAGTTACTAATTTTTATTTTTTGTAGAAACAAGGTCTAACTATATTGTCCAAGCTGGTCTTGAACTCCAAGCTGAATTGACCCTCCTACTTTAACCTCCCAAGAAGCTGGGATTACAGTTGCATATCACCGTGCCTGGCTTGCTTTGGTACTAATTTTTACATTAACATTTATAATTTCAAAGAGGGTCTTTACCTAACAAATGCAATCAATGTAACTTGTTCTCTGTACCCTCAAAGAATCCTCAACAATAAAAAAAAGTAGATAAATTGAAGAAGAGAAAATTGAGTAATAACTACTAGACATACTTTAAAAAAAGTTATAACTTCAGCAAGGTAATCTTATATGAAAGCACCAAGAACATGTTTGCTCTAGTCATTCAATCAGCTTCGAGTTATTGCCACAGTCCAATGTGCTTTTCCTATTAGTCTATAGTGAACAGGTTTAAGACTAAAGTCCCTTGTTTTTTTGTTTTTGTTTTTCTTTTGAGACAGGGTCTCACTTTATTGCCCTCGTAGAGTACGGTGGCATCACAGCTCACAGCAACCTCTAGTTCTTGGGCTTAGGCGATTCTCTTGCCTCAGCCTCCTGAGTAGTTGGGACTATAGGCACCTGCCAGTGCACCTGGCTATTTTATTTTTGTTGCAGTTTGGCCGGGGCCGGGTTCAAACCCACGGCCTCAATATATGGGGCCGGTGCCCTACCCACTGAGCCACAGGTGTCATCCTAAGGTCCCTTGTTACAAGGTTGTTTTTTCTAAGAAGCTGTTGAGATAGAATTAGGAGTGTGACAGTATTAATGGGAAGAGAAAAGGGAGGAAGGCAGGATTGAGGAAAGTGATCACTCAAACTGCAACAAAGTCTCTGTCAGCCCCATGGGAAACTCCAGAGCAAATATTGTCAGATACAGGAGTCCCATGTTTTGGCCTGGCTTCCAGAAAGCTTAAGCAGCTGAAGTCTCTACCAGCTGGAAGCCATCAGCAAGTTTCTTCATGAAGAGAAATCACAGTGGCACATTTGCCCAGGTCTGCCATAGCTCTTCTCAGCTCTGTGGACACAGAAAGGTCTTTCAGCCATTCAGCAAACGTATATTAAGCACCTCTTATCTACTAGATACTAGTGCTACAAAGATGACTGGAATAAATAAATATGTGTGTGTATTATATACATATATTTTTTAATATGGCATCTCACTTTATTGCTCTGGGTAGAATGCCATGGTGTCATCATAGCTCATTGCAACCTCAAGGGCTCAAGAGATCCTCTTGGGCTGTGCCTGTGGCTCAAAGGAGTAGGGTGCCAGGACCATATACCGGAGGTGGTGGGTTCAAACCCAACCCCGGCCAAAAACTGCAAAAAAAAACTAAAAGAGATCCTTTTTGCTTCAGCCTCCTGAGTATCTGGGACTACAGGTGCCCAATACAACTCCTGGATAGTTTTTTTGTTTGTTTGTTTTGTTTTTTTCTATTTTTAGTAGAGACGGGGTCTAGCTCTTGCTCAGGCTGGTCTCCAACTCCCCAGCTCAAGCAGTCCACCTGCCTCAACCTCCCCAAGGGATAGGATTAGAGGTGTGAGCCACTGCACCCAGCCTTGACTGGAATATTTTCAATGAGCTCCTTTTCTCATATAAGGCTCAGTCCCTGCAGAGGTAGGATAGAAGCTCACCATTAAGTAGGAGAAAATCCAGCACTACTTGTGGGCTGTTTTTTAAATCCATAAACTCCTACCCATTGATATGAAAAGGTAAAATATGCTAAATGCAAAATAGTGAAAAGTGCAGTACTTAGTACAGGCAGAGCCAGAGCAAATAGTAGACATTGAGTGTTGTAAAGGTTGGGAGAGTGCAGAGAAGAGAAGGCATTTTGATTTTTTTTTTTTTTGCAGTTTCTGGCCAGGACTGGGTTTGAACCCACGATCTACAGCATATGGCGCTGGCACCCTACTCCTTTGAGCCACAGGCTCCGCCCCCAAGACAAGGCATTTTGCTATGGCCAATCACCAGTACTATCACTTTCTCCCCTCCTGAGATACACCCTTTCTCTTTAGTCTCTGTAGATCTAGGTGGAAATAAAGTACATAAGGCTTTAGCCTTACAACCTCACTTTATTGCTCCTCTCCACTTTTGAAAACAAAATTCAAAAGAATATTAGAAGTGCTAAGTCCAGGACTCCTGGGGTTTGCAGTGTCTGACTTCTGTGTACGTTGTTAGGTGACTCAGGCCTCAAGGGATTGACAGATGAGGCTGCACACCCAGAGACGTGCACCCCAGGACTGCTGTAGTGAGGGAATTGTATCTTAGGGGTGGTACAGGTGGGAGTTTCCCAAGGAGGATCCTACTGCGGAGCTTTCACCAAAGGATGAGCCTGCTGGGGACACAACCTGAAGTCCAATATTAGTGTAGGGAAAAGAGAAGGAAAGGGCATCTAGCATCTGTGTTCACTCTCCTAGTGATTGCCACTTAACTACCCACCCAACCCCCAGCCCCCAAACAACCTGACTTTCAGTCACCTTTACTTTCCAATCCAATTTCTTTGCAGACTCTCCAGTGCTTATTATTTTGGCCTGGCCTTTTTCCTATAAGCACAATCTCACAAATACGAGGCATTATAACCTGTTCACATCAAAACACATGGCCTGCCGAAAAACAGAAAGAATATAACCTATTGGCTAGAGTCCTTACTACATGAGGAAACCTGTTAGGTCAGGAAATAAGAAAGACCTACCTCACAAGTGTGCAGAGAAAACTGGCTTCCCCAGCACACTGTTTCCCCTCCCGGGTGCTCCCACAGTGCTGTGCCTTGGCACTTGGCAATGTGAATAAAGTGTCTCTTTAGTTTGTCATGAGCTGCTCAGGAGCAGGGACTCAATAAACAGAAGGAACCTGTGTTGGGAGCCCACTATGCAAAGAATGAGACATGGTTCCTGCCCTAAAGAGCAGGGATTGAGAGTTCTGAGGAGCTTGGAGAGAGTGGACACTCTCGAGAATTGTGGCTGGATGAGGCTCAGCTTTTGACAGGCCAACTTGAGACATGTCTGACGCAAGGGAGAATGGTGCGGGTCTAACTTGCTTCCAGGGTGAAGCTTCAGAAAGGGACAGTGGGTTGATGATGCAGATCCTATTGACAGTGACCCCGAATTTGGAGGTCTCAGAAACACTGAAGACCACAAAGGCACCAGAGGTCTCTGAGGATCTGAAGGTCTCAAAAGCCCCAGAGATCTCAAAAGCCACAGAAGTCTCAAAGACCCCAGAAGCTCAGGAAGCAGCTGCTACCCAGGCCTCACCTACCACTCAGCTAACTGATACCCAAGTTCTAATAGCTGAAAACAAGAGTCCAACAGCTGACACCAAGAAACAGAATCCTGACCTGCAGGCTGTGACAATGCCTGCCACTGAGACTAAAAAGCTCAGCTGTGTGGCTGATATGAAGGTCAATACAAAGGCCACAGAGACTGAGGTTATTGCCCCTCAGGCTCCAGCAGATGAACCTGAACCTGAGTACAGCTCCCCAGGCTCAGGAGAATCAGGATACTCGGCCCAAGATCAAGGCCAAGAAAGCCCGAAAGGTGACACATCTGGATGGAGCAGAGGATGGCAGCAGTGATCAGAGTCAGAGTTCTGGAACTACAGGTGGCTGAAGGGTCTCAAAGACCTTAATGGCCTCAATGGCTTGCAGGGCTTCGAGAGGTCCGTTAGCCTTATGGGCCCACAGGGCATCAAGGACTCAGTTGGCTGCTTGGGTGGTGAAGAGCCTTGCTCTCCCTGAGGTCGCCTAAAGCCGGTAAGGGCAAGGCTTGCCATTGAGCTGCCAAACTGCAGGCATCCCAAGAGCCTGAAACACCACCAACTCAGGATGTGGCCCTTTTGCACGGGAGGGCAGATGATTTGGTGAAGTATCTATTGGCCAAAGACCAAACAAAGATTCCCATCAAGTGCTCAGACATGCTGAAGTCATCATCAAAGAATACACTGATGTATACCCTGAAATCATTGAACAAGCAGGCTATTCCCTGGAGAAGGTATTTGGGATTCAGTTGAAGGAAACTGATAAGAATGACCACTTGTACATTCTTCTCAGCACCTTAGAGCCCACTGATGCAGGCATCCTTGGAAAACTAAAGACTCACCCAAGCTGGGTCTCCTCATGGTGCTTCTTAGCATCATCTTCATGAATGGGAATTGGTCCAGTGAGGCTGTCATCTGGGAGGAGCTACGCAAGTTGGGGCTGCACCCTGAGATAAATTGCTCCCTCTTTGGGGATGTGAAGAAGCTCATTACTGATGAGTTTGTGAAACAGAAGTACCTGGACTATCCCAGAGTCCCCAGTAGCAATCTCCCTGAATATGAGTTCTTCTGGGGCCTGTCTCATATTATGAGACCAGCAAGATGAAAGTCCTCAAGTTTGCCTGCAAGGTACAAGAGAAGGATCCCAAGGAACAGGCAGCTCAGTATGGAGAGGCAATGGAAGCAGATTTGACAGCTGCCTCTGAGGCTGCAGCTGAAGCCAAGGCAAGGGCCGAGATTAGAGCTCAAATGGGCATTGGGGCTTGGCTCGGAAAATGCTGCCGGACCTTGCAACTGGGATGAAGCTGATATTGGACCCTGGGCCAAAGCCCGGATCCATGCAGGAGCTAAAGCTAAGAGAGTGCTGGTGCCAGTGCTGGTGCCAGTGCCAGCAGTAGCCTCAGTGCCAGTGCCGGCCTGACTGCCACTCTCACATTTGGGCTCTTTGCTGGCCTCAGTAGAACTGGTGCCAGCACCAGTGAAAGCTCTGGTGCCTGTGTTTTCTCTTACAAGAGAGATCTCAGATACTGTTAATCCCAGCAGTCTTTCTCTTTCTCTTCAAGCCAAGGTGCAGCCTCAAAATCCTACTCAACACAGCACTCAAGGCAGCCACTATCAATCACTTGAAGTTGATACTCTGCATTAAATCTATTTGCCATTAAAAAAAAAAGAGAGAGAGAGAGAGCAGGGATTTGGGGAAAGGAAGCCCATCTGGCCTGGCTCTTAAAAGAGGAGTAAACTGGCCGGGCTTGGTGGCTCGCACCTGTAATCCTAGCACTCTGGGAGGTTGAGGCGGGTAGATCCCTTGAGCTCAGGGATCCAAAAAAAGGAGAAGTAAGCTTTCACCAGGTGGAGAAGTATATACGGTATGTGGGGTGAGGAAGAGGTAAGAGAGCAGAAGGAAAGGAGAGGAAATGCAACGCAACAGAGAGTGGCGTTTTCAGGGAGTATTCCAGAAGAGGCAGGGGAGAGGGTGAGGCCACCTTTGAAGCCAATGCCAGTTCGGCTTGAATATAACATTCTTGGCAAGAATATGACTCACTGGAGTTAATCTCTTTATACCTTTTCATTATTATTGTTTAAAGGTTTTCTTTTTTGAGACAGAATCTCAAGCTATCCCCTGCGGAGAGGGCTGTGGCATCACGGCTCACAGCAACCTCCAACTCTTGGGCTTAAGCGATTCTCTTGCCTTAGCCTCTGGAGTAGCTGGGACTACAGGCGCCTGCCACAGTGCCTGGCTATTTTTGTGTTGCAGTTGTTATTGTTGCTTTAGCTGGCCTGGCCTGATTCAAACCTGCCAGCTTCGGTGTATATGGCCAGCGCCTTGCTGATTGAGCTACGGGTGCTGTCTATTATTGTTTAAAGTTTTTAAAGTCTGATAATTTTAAGCAGTATATTTTGCTTGGTGGAAATATTCTACTATGTATTTGATGATGGATGGTTTCTCAGAACTGGAAATACTCGCCTTACTTTTTTTTTCCAGTCACGATCTAGGCCTGCACTGCCCAACACTATACTCTCTAGCCATGTTTGGCTACTGAGGCTTAAAATGTGGCTGTTGCAGATTGAAACGTCTTGCAAGGGTAAAATACACACCAAATTCTCAAGACTACGTCAAAGAAAACAATATAAGATATGCTGTTAATAATTTCTTATATTGATTCCATGTTGAAATAATCACATTTTGAACATATGGTGTTAAGTAAAATATATTATTAAACTAATAACATTCTTAATATTGACATTCTTTTCTTTCTTTCTTTTTTCTTTTTTTGAGACAGACACTTTATTGCCCTCGGTAGAGTGCTGTAGCATCACAGCTCACAGCAACCTCCAGCTCCTGGGCTTAGGCGAGTCTCTTGCCTCAGCCTCTCAGGTAGTTGGGACTATAGGCACCCGCCACAACACCCAGCTATTTTTTGTTGCAGTCTGGCCAGGGCTGAGTTTGAACCTGCCACCCTCAGTATATGGGGCCGGGGCCCCACCCACTGAGCCACAGCCGCCTCCCAACATTTCTTTTTTTCTTTTCAAATGTGGCCACTAGAAATTTTAATTTATTTTTTTTAATTTCATGGATACAAGGATGATTTAATAATCTCAAATTACCAATATAATTGATATATAAGCAAGATAATGGAAGAAAGATCACATGATCACATCAATTGTTACAGAAGAAATATTTGTTAAAATTCAACACACATAGGGAGAGGAGGAAGGGAGGAGGTGTGCGGAGGGAGGGTGATTGGTGGGATTACACCTGCGGTGCATCTTACAAGGGTATATGTGAAACTTAGTAAATATAGAATGTAAATGTCTTAACACAATAACTAAGAAAATGCCAGGAAGGCTATGTTAACCAGTGTGATGAAAATGTGTGAAACGGTCTATAAAACCAGTGTATGGTGCCCCATACATAGCTATGATTTAATAAAAAAAAAAAAAAAAAAAAAAAAAAAAATCCCTTCAAATAATCAATTCACTGCATTAAATTTCCTTTCTTCAAAATAACTACTCTTTTTCTATTAAGACTGCTTCATAGTCATCACAGTTAGTGATTATAACTGTTAGTAATAATATATCTGTAATCCCAGAGCTTTGAATAAAATCTGACATTTGAATAAAGGCATAATAACCTTTAATTATGTGAATGAATTGCTGTCATTCATGATATGCTAGTTTATGTAATATCATTGCTGTAAGTTGATACTAAAAGTAATTATTTACAGTAATAATAAACTTGTATTTGACAATCTACCTAACCATGTAAGTCAGCATCATATTAACATTACTTCAGAGTACCTAACAGTTTCCTGTTCTCAATTTCCAATGATATATTAATTTATTTCCTCTTTACAGTATTTAAGTGCCTCGAGATACACAGGAACTTCCAAGAAGTGAGATTTTTAAAAGTATAAGTATATGAATTGAGAAAATATAGTTAATCCTAAGTGGTACTCTTCATCTGACACAAATATTATTAAAATTGATGTTTGCAAAACATTTTAAATTAAATACTTCATTAAATGTACTTAGATACTTTACATATTCCAAAATAGCTGCTACAATTTAAATCATTCGTTATTTTCATTTGATCAAAAGTAAACAAACAGGTATCTCCATTGAGTAAATATTCATAAAATGTTCCTCATTTACTTAAGCTGAAATGAAAAGAAATATATTTGCATGTGTACACATATATGCAATATACATCACACATGTACATATGTATATATGTATATACATCTATATATATAAGTGTATAAATAACTTTATTACATTAATTATATATATTTCTATAATTTAAAAATGTCTTTAGCAATTCATCGTAGACAATTATGGTAATAAATATTGGATAAATACATTTTCTTTCTGTATATAAATTTCACATTTTTCAATATAATAAAATTTTTCACTTCCAATGTTTATATATCATAATGGTTATGACTAGTTATTGCATTGATTTTCTTAAGTTTCTTTTATTTGAAGCTTGGTATTTTAACAAAATTTGTGAAATTTTGATCTTTTGAGTCTGTTATGCAAATATGTCAGAGACAATATTATTGTCCCACAAGTTACTGAAATTTCGTTTCTTCTTCTTCTTCTTCTTTTCCAGTTCTTTCCCCCACTCCTTTTTTCTGTAATGTCCAATCTATTATTGGGATTATATAGTAGATTTTAAATTCACATGCATTCAGTTTTTAAATATCTACATGGTTCTTTTTGTACAATTTTCTTTTATTCTTTGTAATTCACCATTTATTTCCTTATCCTATGTCTGTATTTTTCTTTCCCTTTTTGAACAAATTTAGAATAACTTCTTTAATCTTTTTTGATAATTCCTTCATTGACGCCTTTTCCAGGTCTCTATTTACTATTTATCCATTGTTTGCATATTGAATTCCAAGATTCTTCATGTTTCTTCTATATGTCATATTACAGATTTTAAGTGTGTGCATTTAGTTTTTTAGCTTTTATGAAACCAAAAATAAAAAGAATTATTGAATATTCAGTAATAAAAACACATATTTCAGTTAATAATAATACAAATGACTGCTGTTTTCTCATGTGATGAAACAAAACTAATTGTTATTAGCAATAATTGCCTTAATCAATAAAAATGGGAAAAGTGAGATTTGTAAGCCCAAGGTCTAGGCCTCAAGATTTGTGGCTTTCACTTTTGCTCCTTTAGAACACAATCTTGAGGTGAGCATTGAAATAAATGAAATTCCGGGCTACTGGAGAAGGTAAGGGTCAAAGAAAACAATTGAGGTTCCCAAGCCAACAGCTAGTGACACTTCCAGGCTAGTGGACACCATCTTGGATCACCAAGTTTGGAGTGAAGGCTTCACATGAATGCAACCTCAGGGACTATCATAGAGAAGAACAGCACAAGTACTTTCCTGCCAACTCCAGCTCCAATTTCCAACCCACTGGCTTGTGAACAATTAAAAATAATGCTTGGTTTAATCTAGTAAATTTGAAGATGAGTAGTTACACAGCAATAGGTAACGACATTCAGGGTTTCCCCAGCGAGTAATGTCCGCTAAATTTGTCAATACGGTGACAGAGTAGCATGAAATGTTACTGAGAACAGGGGAAAGAGCCAGGCTCTCAAAGATGAGAATACTTGTTAGAAGCTATAAATATTTTATTATTTGTAAAGCAAGGCCAGGTATAGGTAGAGAGATGGCCCAGAGTTTGTCAGAGACCTTAATTTGGAGGATTTGTAAGTTTATAATAATGAAGCAAAGGAAAATAATTTTAATATTTTATGAAGAAGTGTGACCTTATTCAATTCAAAAAATAATTACTCCAGTAAGTAAGCCCACATATATATTTTAAATAAGGATGTTGACCAACTTACTTCAGCAGCTTGGTAAGAGACGATGAAGAACTGAAGTTGGGGTTAATAATAATAAGCTGGTTAAAGAGAGAAAATATTTAAAATTTGACGTGGGGTTAGCTCAGTTGATATTAGAGACATTTTATATGTGAAATGTAAATACATCTGTGAGTGCATAAAATTGCACAATATTCTCATTTCAAAATAAAGTATTACATTAAAGATTAGAGACAATATCTTACATCTTTGAAAAAATGAATAAAATTAAAACAAGATAAATAACAGCACATAAATTTAATTTTCTAGTATTTTAAACTATGGATAATACAGGAAAAAAGAAAATGTAATATTATTATCAAAGCTGATAATCCGAACATCATGATATTTTATTCAAATAGTTTCTAGGCTCTAGTTTCATAAAGAACAATGTTGTAGTATAAATAAAACGTGTTTTTATTTACAATCACCATAAACAATAGAGAGAAGTAGATATCCAATATTATTTTCAACACAGAGTTCTGTGCAATCGTTCTTCGTAAACAAACAGCTGGAATAGGTAGATATAAAATTATCATGCTTTTCTATGCACAAATGTAAAATATCATTCATTGAGATACACTGGTGAGAATTGAGAATTGTACTACATTATAAATCAACTAAAAACCTGGAGTTTGGGCAGTGCCTGTGGCTCAAAGGAGTAGGGGACAGGCCCCATATGCCGGAGGTGGCAGGTTCAAACCCGGCAAAAAAAAAGAACAAAAAAACCCCCTGGAGTTTGTATTTTCTATCATTCACATTTGCATTATCCAACATTAAATATGTGCTACTACTATCTGAGTAGGGAAAGTTAGCATGCCTCCTTTGTAATGTACTAAAATACAATATTAACTCTGTTGTAACTATTTTAGAATATGTTGTCCTCCTTTTTGTCCTGCACATGCTAAAGTAAAATTAAGGAACAGAAATAATTATATTCCAGAAGTGGGTTTTCACTGTGTTGTATTTCTTTTTTTTTAATTAAATCATAAAGAGGTAGACCATGTATACATTAATGCATTTATAGGGTACAATGTGCTGATTTCATATACAATTTGGAATTCTTACATCACACTGGTTAATATATCCCTCACCTCATTTACTTGATTACTGTGTTAAATCATTTATACTCTATACTAATAGATCTGACATAATTCTTGCATTATGCACCGTAGGTCTGATCCCATCATTACCCTCTCTCCATCTGACCTCCTTCCTCCTCTCCCAACCCCCCTTCATCCTGGGCCATAGTTGTGGTCTATTCTTCATATGAAAGTGTGAGTGATCATAAATTGGTTTCATTATAGTACTAAGTACATTGGATACTTTTTCCTTCATTCTTGAGATACTTTACTAAGTAGAATATGCTCCAGCTCCATCCATATAAATGTAAAAGAGTTAAAGTCTCCATCTTTTTTAAGGCTGCATAATATTTCATGGTATACATATACCACAATTTATTAATCCATTCATGGGTCGATGGGCATTTGGGCTTCTTCCATGACTTGGTTATTATGAATTGAGCTGCAGTGAACAATCTGGTGCAAGTATCTTTGTTATAAAGTGATTTTTGGTCTTTTGGATATACTCCTAGTAGAATAAATTTCAGAACTGAAAAGTAGGTCTACTTTTAGAACCCTGAGTATTCTCCATACTTCTTTCCAAAGGGATGTATTAGCTTGCATTCCCATTAGCAGTGCAGAAGTGTTCCCTTTTCTCCATATCCATGCCAATACCTGTAGTTTTGGGATTTTGTTATGTGGGCCACTTTTACTGGAGTTAGATGATACCTCAAAGTGGTTTTGATTTGCATTTCTCTGATGATTAAAGATGATGAGCATTTTTTCATGTGTCTGTAGGCCATGTACCTGTCTTCTTCAGAGAAGCTTCTGTTAACGTCCTTTGCCTACAATGATAATAAGTTTGATTCTGCTTATCAAACCTTTGTCAGAAACATCACCTGCAAATATCTTCTCCCATTCTGAGGGCTGTCTGCTTGCTTTACTTACTGTGTTCTTGGCTGTGCAGAAGCTTTATAGTTTGATCAATTACCAGTAATGCATTTCTTTTATGGAGCATTTGCCTGTTGTCAGCTCAGTGGAAGGATATGAGCGCAGCTGACATCTCTCCTACAGGTTACTAAGTGAATATTTTAACAAACTTATAATATTTATTGATGTGGTCCAGGGCATTTAAAACAAGGAGAAATGTTTTGTTTTGTTTTTTTCAAAAGTGTAAAATCGATTATCTCTCAGTGTTGAATTCAGCTATATATCATTTTATAGCATAACCGAATTGGCTGGGCGCAATGGCTCATACCTATAATTCTAGCATTCCTGGAGGTTCAGGCAGGAGGATCCCTCGAGCTCGGAAATTCAAGAACAACCTGAACAAGAGCGAGGCCCAGTCTCTACTAAGAACAGACAAAAACAGCTGGCTTTGGTGGCAAATACTTGTAGTGCCAGCTACTGAGGAGGCTGAGTCAGGGAGATCTCTTGAACCCGAGAGGATCTCTTGAGTCCAGGAGCCTAAGGTTTCTGAGAACCAGGCTGATGCCACAGAACTCTGGCCAGGTAACAGAGTGAGACCCTTGTCTCAGGGAGAGAAAAAAAAAAAAAAAAGTTAAGAAATGAGTTTGAGTTTTCTTTAAGTATAAATCAGCTTTTTCTTATCCTAATTTTTCAGATTGATGATATGCATTTGATTAGAGATGGCTTATATAAGTGAAAATGTTCCTTATAAAAGAAGAATTTTTTCCAGAAATACAGATGTATAAACTATGCATATTTCTCCCACTTCAGACACTCTTATTTAGAGCCCCTGATAATATGAATGAGAAAATACGTGTTCCTCTCAGTTCCATGTAATAAGCTGACTGTGCCAAAGTGAACTTCAACATTGAAGAATATTTCAGAACACCTGTATCTGGGTTCTTTTCTTGACTTTCAATTTGGTAAGACATTGGGCATGTCACGTAATAATTTTAATTGTGAATTCCATAGAGATAAACATTATTCAGGCTTCCTGTGTGATATGTCTTCAGAGACAGAAATAAATGCCAGATTCCTTCAGAGAATAATAATACCAGGCTGATGGTTCCCAATGATTGAAAGCCAGATTCTGTATTCAATGCTATTTGTAAGAGGCCAACACCTGAACACATTATCAGACATGAAAGCATTTCTTATAATACTTTCTCAGGTTAACTAGACATAAGTAAAAGAGTACAGAAGTATACCCCTGGAAAAAATTCCTGATGTTAAGAATTCTTGAAGACAGATTTGTAGAATGAAGCGCTGATGGTAGACTCGAATGGGAGGAGTGATGTTACAATAGAACTGTGTGTGTATATGTGTATGTGTGTGTGTGTGTACACATGTGTGTGAAAAGACAGCTGAAGAAAATTGCTCTGAAATATCTCAGTTCAGCTCTGCATACATTAGGAAGTGAAAAAACTATCACTGGCTGGTTTAATCATTTAAATAACTTTTAATTTTTACAAGGTGTTTAAAGATAAACTTATTTTATAGAAATAGAAATGAGACGTGAGCCATCTATGTTCCTGAAAATCATCATGCTAGTAAATTGTGAAACGTGCTGTAGCTCCCAGGTGTGGTTTTACTTTCTCTTCTACACAAATGCATATGCTGACATCGAGATGATAAGATTGGATTACCATTAACATTGACAGGAATTTACAACTTGCCAAGCTAACTGCTGCCATGAAAAAAAAAAAAAAAAAAAAAATCTTCATTATTACTCCAAAAAGGGAGGCATCTGTTTATTTTTACAGGAGAAGTGATACTTTTATGCCAACAGATCTCAGATCGTGCAAAACAAGATCAAAACACTCCAAGAAGATCTAGAAAAGAGAAGAAAAGAAATTCTAGAAAATCCCCTGTGGACGGGCCTACATGGTTTTTCACCCTACCTTCTTCCCCTGCTACCCTTATTTACCCTTCACC
>CAUYPK010048322.1:0-37551 GCA_963574355.1 Loris lydekkerianus | reverse complement strand
TGCAATCATGGGGCACCATACACTGGTTTTATAAATAGTAATGAACACATTTTCATCATACTGGCTAATACAGCCTTCTCGGCATTTTCTTAGTTATTATATTAAGACAATTATATTCTACATTTACTAAGTTTCACATGTACCCTTGTAAGATGCACCGCAGGTGTAATCCCACCAATCACCCTTCCCTTGCCCACCCTTTCCCCTCCCCCCCTCCCCCTTCCCCTTATTCTTAGGTTATAACTGGGTTATAGCCTTCTTGTGAAAGCCATAAATTAGTTTCATAGTAGGGCTGAGTACATTGGATACTTTTTCTTCCATTCTTGAGATACTTTGCTAAGAAGAATATGTTCCAGCTCCATCCATGTAAACATGAAAGAGGTAAAGTCTCCATCTTTCTTCAAGGCTGCATAATATTCCACGGTGTTCATATATTCCAATTTATTAATCCATTTGTGGGTCGATGGGCACTTGGGCTTCTTCCTTGATTTAGCAATTATGAATTGGGCTGCAATAAACATTCTGGTACAAATATTTTTATTATAATGTGATTTTTGGTCTTCTGGATATATACCTAGTAGAGGAATTGTAGGATTGAATGGCAGGTCTATTTTTTAGATCTCTAAGTGTTCTCCAAACATCTTTCCAAAAGGAACATATTAGTTTGCATTCCCCCTAGCAATGTAGAAGTGTTCCCTTTTCTCCACATCCATGCCAACATCTCTGGTCTTGGGATTTTGTGATATAGACTAATCTTACTGGAGTTAGATGATATCTGAAAGTAGTTTTGATTTGCATTTCTCTGATTATTAAGAATGATGAGTATTTTTTCATATATCTGTAGGCTCTGTGCATGTCTTTTTTAGAGAAGTTTCTCCTCAAGTCCCTTGCCCACCCTGAAATGGGATCACTTGTTCTTTTCTTGCTAATACATTTGAGTTCTCTGTGGATTCTGGTTATCAAACCTTTGTCAGAGACATAACCTGCAAATATCTTCTCCCATTCTGAGGGCTGTATGCTTGCTTTACTTACTGTGTTTTTGGCTGTGCATAAGCTTTTTATTTTGATCAGGTCCCAGTAGTGTATTTTTGATACTGCTTCAATTGCCTGGGGGTTCCTCCTCATAAAATATTTGCCCAGGCCAATTTCTTCAAGAGTTTTCTCTGCTCTTTCTTCTAGAATTTTTATACTTTCATGTCTTAAGTTCAACTCTTTAATCCAGTGAGAGTCTATGTTAGTTAATGGTGAAAGGTGGAGGTCCAGTTTCAGTCTTCTACAGGTCGCCAGCCAGTTCCCCCAGCACCATTTGTTAAGTAGGGAATCTTTTCCCCTCTGAGTATTTTTAATTGGCTTGTCAAAGATCAAGAAACAGTAAGTAGCTGGGTTCATCTCTTGATTCTCTATTTTGTTTTGTACATCTCTATCTTTGTGCCAGTACCATGCTCCTTTGATAACTATCTATTTATAGTATAGTCTGAGGTCTGGTAGCATGATTCCTCCTATTTTGTTTTTATTTCTGAGTAATGTCTTGGCTACTTGAGGTTTTTTCTGATTCCACATAAAACAAAGTATTATTTTTTTAAGATCTTTAAAGTATGACAGTGGAGCTTTAATAGGGATTGCATTAAAATTGTATATTGCTGTGGGTAGTATGGACATTTTAACAATGTTGATTCTTCCCAGCCATGAGCATGGAATGTTTTTCCATTTCTTAACATCTTCAGCTATTTTTTTTTTTCTTAGAGTTTCATAGTTCACTTTATAGAGATCTTTCACGTCCTTTGTTAGATAAACTCCCAAATATTTCATCTTCTTTGGCACTACTGTGAATGGAATAGAGTCCTTGACTGTTTTTTCAGCTTGACTATTATTGGTATATATAAAGGCTACCGATTTATGAATGTTGATTTTGTAACCTGAGATGCTGCTGTATTCCTTGATCACTTCTAAGAGTTTTGTAGTAGAATCCCTGGTGTTTTCCAGATATACAATCATATCATCTGTGAAGAGGGAAAGTTTGATCTCTTCTGACCCTATATGGATACATTTGATCACCTTTTCTTCCCTAATTGTGATGGCTAAAACTTCCATTACAATGTTAAAGAGCAGTGGAGACAATGGGCAACCTTGCCTGGTTCCTGATCTGAGTAGACATGATTTCAACTTAACTGCATTCAATACGATATTGGCTGTGGGTTTGCTGTAGATGGCCTATATCAGTTTAAGAAATGTCCTTTCTATACCAATTTTCTTAAGTGTTCTCATCATGAAGGGATGCATACATAAAACAATGGGATAGAACTCAACCCTTGATATTGGCTCTGCTTGCTTTTGTCCTAACATATTATAAATTTTGGAAGGTATTCTGAAGGCATTATCATAACTTGTGAATTTTGATTTTGCTCAATGGAATTTTTTGTTTGTTTATTTTATATTAATGTTTTATTTACTCAAGTTACATAATCTAAAACCTACTTATTTACAGTTTTATTTATGCAAGGATGGGTCAGCATACTCAATTAATAAACATCATACATTATAGCAAAAGAATGAAGATAAAAGCACGTGATCAGTTCAATAGATGACCTGATCAATTTCTTTTTTTCCCCTGATGATTACTAAGGCTGAGTGTTTTTTCATATTGTATTGGCCATTTGTCTATTTCTTATTTAATATAGGGTTTTTTTTTTTTTTATTGTTTCAGATTCATTTTAGGTTCATTGAAGGTACAAAGAATTAGGTTACACTGTTTGCATTTGTTAATTAAAGTACCTCTTATAATTGTGTCCTACCCCCAGGAGGTGTGAACCCCCTTTCATACACTGTGAACCCCCATTCCCCTCCTTCCTCCTTCTCCCCACACCCTCATTCCCCTGCCCCTTTCCCCACTTTGAATTGATTTGAGATTTTATCTTATTTGGGTATGTATTATATCATCTACTGGTTTCATATTAGAATTGAGTACACTGGATTCTTGCTAATTATTTAACCACATTGCATTGAATTTCAACATTATTATTGATATTTATCCTTTTTTCTCTCAGCCATCAAAAAGTATAGAAAGACTTTGGTTATGATAGAAATATGTGTATTGTTTATTTTAGTTCTATAAATTATATACATGTGTGAATATATGGATAATTTATGCATGAATATAAATACAGAATTTTGACAATTTCCTCAATATTTTTTTTAATCTTTATGATGCATGGATCTTTCTTTCAAGTAATAATTCTTGCTCAAAAACCTCTTTGTCTAAAATTAAGATAGCTACGCAGATTGTAAATTTTTGTGTTTAATTTTCCATCCTTCTTCTTTCAAACTTTCTTTTTTCACATGTGAGATTTCTGTGGATAAAGAATGAATATTTCTCTATGTATACACATATGAACCTATGTTATTGTCATATATATATATATATATATATATAAAACCATCATATGTATATGTCATATATATATATAACCATCATAATTTAGTGATCTTTACATCTTTAGAAACTTCTTTGCTACTTAATTAAAATATATTATGCATTTTTAAAAAATGTAGTTAATGAAAGAATTGTTTAGCTACCACCTTACATCTGGATTTTGTATTCCACCACATATTCTATTTTTCTTTCCCAAATAATATTTTGCATATTAAAGGACTTGGAGAAAGAAAATATATGACCCAATGTCCCCAAATTTCAGAAATCCTTAAAATGTTTTCTGATATTATCTATAAGCACCACACTGGCTCATCGTAAGGACACCTTATTGTCTCCTAGCTTGAAATAAATTATGAAATTTAATTTCCTTATATTATTCAGAAGTTCATGTATCATCTGTGAGCCTGCATAATGAGATATACCAAGTAATGCCTTTGGTTCCCTGCATTCATTCCCCAAAACAGTAATCCAGTATGTTAATAAATTTCTTTCCATATTCTATAGGTTTGTATAGAAGAGAGCATGCCCTTTAAGGAAAATTTACCTTATTTTCAATCTCAAAATCTTTTGTTCATTTATGTTGTGTTATATCTTTTGGAAAGGTTGGTAATATTTAGTGTATCCTATTATAAGATTCTTGGGTCAAATTATGTAGAGTACTTGCTGCTTCCTATGTCTGAAGATATGATTACATGATTTCTGAACACATGAACCTAACAATTCATGAAGAATTACACTGAACAAAATAAGTTCTATAGCTTTTATAATTAATTTCAGCTAAATTAAATGAAAATTATGTTCATTTATATAGGGTAAAAGACTTGGCATGCAATATCGCGATTGAATCGTATTAAATATACTTTTTGAATTTTACTTACACAATTTTCTGTTCATGTGTTATAGGCCAAAACATCAAAAACCACAATGCCTGAGAAATGCATTCATTCTTATCTATAATATTTTAAATATAGAAGAGTATCTTAATATTTTTAAATAAGTTGTTTTATATGTTAACCAAGTACATCAATATATACAGACTCTTTCATAATAAATATATTTAAAAAAAATATTAGGAATTATCTGAGTATATGGTATTTTTTGTTCACGAAGTATATAGTCAGTTGTAGGAACATGTGAGACACTTGGAAAACATCTCTGTGTATGCTGAATACATTTTTCCCTATAGACATTGACAACATGTTAACAAGCCCACACATACTAAAGTATTTTTTAATCCTTTATAAGGTATAATAATAAGTTAGTTAATATGAAGTCATCAGAGTATCAATTCAGCAAATATTTTTGAATGACATAGCTAATTTTGATAACTTTCCAGTCTGCCACATTATTGCAAAGCCAATGCCACATAAATTACCAATTTTTGTTGTTGGTGGTGGTAGTTTGTGTTTTTAGATGAAGTAGCCCACTTCTTGTATTAAATGATTTATTAGTTATGAGAATGTAACATGTAACATAACCTTTTAAAAATGACTTAAACACTGTATTTTTACATAACACAATTGATAGTTGGATATTAGATGATCTTGGATTGGTATGAGGCTCTAATCCAGGGGATTATTGATGAACTCAGACAACTGTAATTTTACAATGTAAGAACTGTAAAATTGTCTTCATTATCTGTTTGTCTCAATATTAACAAATAGCATGTCAGTAATCTGTAATAAAATGAATAGAGGGAAAAGGGGGAATATCCCATTCAATTAAAGACATTAATAAACACGTTCATGTATTACTTCTGCTCATCTCTCAGTGTTCATCAAGTCATAAAACCAATCAAAGCAACACACTGGGGAACATAATATTTGTCTGAGAAACCAAATGTCTAAATGCTAAGTGCACGGGTGTTAAAAACAACAAGGAATGTAGGGGATTTTCTAATCTTCTGTATTACAAATGAATTGCAGGATTTGGCAACTTAAAAAAAAAATGTCAATTTTTCTTGGATCCAAATATCATATCATAGAGAGTAATTCATTAAAATTAGCTCAGAGTCGAAACATAAAACTTAAATTATAAATCATTCACAAATAAAACAAAAGAGTAATTATTTATGGCTTTGGCTAGAGAAGCCATATACATATAGCCCCCCAAACATATACCCCCCCAAACAACATATAGTCCCCCAAACAACACATAGAATAAACATTTTAAAACATCAACAACAATAACTATGATTTTATAAAAATGAAAGTTCCGCACTTCTACTCTACAAGCCATATGCTGGGAAACAATTTGAAGATTATATGTCTCATGAAAAATGTGTATCCAGAATATACAAACTCAATAACAAGGAAGAATACAATCCAATAAAAAACAGTAAGCCAAAGAAGTTACTCAACATTCACTTTGCCAGAAATGGCAAATAATTACATCAAAAGATGTTCATTATCTTTAGCCATTGGAGAAGTACAAAATATAAATTTAATGAAATACCATCCCACATCTATTAGAATAAATATAAGTATAAAGATTGATCATCCTATGTGTTGGTACTGAGTGGAATAACTGCTACTCTTATAAACTGTGGTTGTGATGTAAAATGGTACAACAACTTTGGGGAAAAAAATGGCTGTTTCTTCCAAGGTCAAAAACACATCCGCTATTTACATGCTTGTTCTACCCCTACTATTTACACAGGAGAAATTATAACGCATAGCAATTCAAAGGTATGTACACAAATCTTCAAGGCAATTTTTATCTGTAATAGCAATAAACTAAATAACTCAAAAATGTATCAATAGATGAATGAATAAACTATACTTGGTGTTGCTATAAAGTGAGATATCACTCAACGATTAAAACAAGTTTTTCAACCTGCAGTGCTGAAACTATTAGACATCCACAGGCAAAAAAAAAAAAAAAAAAAAAAATCTCAATCTGACTTTATACCATTCACAAAAATGAACAAGAGACTTAAAGGTAAAATTCAAAACTATAGAAAAATCTTACAACTTAAATTTCAGAGAGATTAAAAGCCTCTGCTCTAAAAAAGACACATTTAGCTTACTGAAAAGACAAGCCAAGGCTGGAAAAAAATATTTGCAAAACAATAAAGACCTGGCATGTGAAGTACACAAAGAACTCTTAATACTCAAAAATACACAAACGATCCAATTGCACAGAGGGCAAAAGATCTCCACAGACATATCAGCAAAGGAAATACCTAGATGACAAATAAACAAATGAAATATGCTCAACATCATAAATCATTAGAGACTTGTCCATTAGAACACTGAGTTACCACCACATGCCTATTAAAATGGACTAAAATCCAAAACTCTGACAACACCAAATGTTTGCCAGGAAGAAGAGCAATAGGAAGTATCACTTATTGCTTGTAGGAATGCAAAATGAGACAGCCACATTAAAAGATAGTTTGGCAGTTTCTTTTTTTTCTTTTTCTTTTTTTTTTTTTTTTAATCTCCACCAGAATGTTTATTGCAGCCCAATTCATAATTGCTAAGTCATGGAAGAAGCCCAAGTGCCCATTGACCCACGAACAGACTAGCAAATTGTGGTACATGTATACCATGGAATATTATAAAACCTTAAAGAAAGAAGGAGACTTTACCTCTTTCATGTTTACAATGGATGGAGTTGGAACATATTCCTCCTAGCAAAGCATCTCAGGAATGGAAGAAAAAGTATGCAATGCACTCATCCATACTATGAAGCCAAATTATACCTTTCACATGAAGGTTATAACCCAACTATAGCATAAGACTATGGGGAAAGGGCCAAGGAAGAGAAAGGGAGGGGAGAGGTTAGGGTAGAAGGAGGGTAATGGGTGGGGCCACATCTATGGTGCATCTTAGAATGGATACAGGCGAAACTTACTAAATGCAGAATACAAATGCCTACATACAGTAACTAAGAAAATGCCATGAAGGCTATGCTGAACAGTTTGATGCGACTACTTCAGATTGTATATGAAAGCAGCACATTGTACCCCTTGATTACACTAATGTACACAGCTATGATTTAACAATAAAAATAAATAAATTAAAAAAAAGTAGCAAAAAAAAAAAAAAAAAAAAAACCCACAATACAGAGGAACAGCAAATGTGGCAAAAGATTGGCAGTTGGTAAATCCAGACAAAAAGTATGCTGATCATTTCAAAAAAAAACTGAAGGGCGGCACCTGTGGCTCAGCGAGTAGGGCGCCGGCCCCATACGCTGAGGGTGGTGGGTTCAAACCCAGCCCCAGCCAAACTGCAACAACATTTAAAAAAAAAAAAAAAAAAAAGCCAAGCGTTGTGTCAGGCGCCTATAGTTCCAGCTGCTCGGGAGGCTGAGGCAAGAGAATCGCGTAAGCCCAAGAGTTAGAGGTTGCTGTGAGCCGTGTGACGTCATGGCATTCTACCCGAGGGCGGTACACTGAGCCTCTGTTTCAAGTTGTGCAGGCTGGATTCAAAGCCCTGGACTCAAGGCATCTTCTGGCCTCAGCTTCCTAAATAGCTAGTATTACAGGTGTACATCACTGTACCAGAGTCAACTTTTCTGTAGGTCTGAAATCTGGAGTAGGTGGATCTGCAGCTCAGGCCTGAGAGCCACAGGACTGAGTTGAGCGCCACCAGGAGAACCCCACTTGGCGCCCCAGGTTCAGTTTGCTTGGTGATTGACAGTTCTCCACCGGAAGTGGGCAGGCAAAGGGCCAGTTTGGCAGTTTCTTGCAAAACTAAATGTAGCCTTACTATATGACTCAGTAACCACACTCTCAGGTATTTATCCAAATGAGTGGAAAATATTTCCACCCATAACCTGCAAGCTAAATGTTAAATAGCAGCTTCATTCATAATTGCTAAAAGTGGGAAGCCACCAAGTAGCCCTCTGATAGATGTTCGGAGGACAAACTGGAGCATCTATAAAATGGGATATTCAATGATACAAAAAATAAAGTATAAACTATGCAACAATCTGGAATGCATATTACTAAGTAAAAGAAGCCAGTCTGATCCCTGTATACACACACTGTAATGACATAAAATATTCAAACAGGAAGATGCCATAAGGACAATAGAAAGATCAGTAGTTGCCAGAACTCCTGGGAAGGGATAAAGAAATGAAGCTCAGGGGACTTTTCAGAAAGTAGAACTATTCTTATGACACTGTATTAGTGGACACTTGCCATACATATTTGTCTAACTTATAAAATGTATAATGTTGAGTGAACCCTAATTTAAATTGTACATAAACTTTAATTAATAAAATTGTATCAGTAATAATGTATCAGTTGTAACAAGTGTACCACACTAATGCAAGATGTTATTCTTGGAGAATGTGGGGAGGGTGGGAAGAAGGTGGGTGGAAACTGTACTTTCTGTTCAATCTTGCTGTAATCCTAAACTGCTCTAAAAATAAAATCTATTAATTAAACCAGTGAATGAAATATTGTTACCTGTATCAACATGGCGGATTTTCAAAGTGATTATGTTGATTGCAAAAAAAAAAAACAGACAAAAATGAGTAGATACAGTGTGACTCCATTTTTGTAAAATTCTACTAGTTGCAACCTATTCTACAGAATCAGAAATAGATTAAGAGTTACACAGAGATTGAGTGGGGACCAGAAGGAAAAAACAATACTAAAGGCACAAGAAAATTTGGGGAAAATGTATATGTTAATACTTGATTCTCAGGGTGTTTTAGCATATCTCAGTATGACAAAACTTTTCAAATAATATAAATTATATATATTTGGTTTACTTTACACCAATTACACATCAATGGAAAACATTTTAAAAATCATTTATTTTGTCTTTATGATTATACGGTGTTTTATTATTTTATATCAACTGCTTATGCTTTTTGTTATCATATTAATATAAATACATATGAATATGTTATTTGTAATATTCTTATTCACATGCAAAGGATAGTTGGCATTGAATTTTCAATCTTGTCTTCTATTTTTATTCAGTACACAGGGAACTGTATACAAAATTAAGCATTTAAAAATGAATCACTTCCAGTATGGAATTTCAACAATAAATCATGACATGAACAAAATACATATTAAGTTGCCTTATATGGATTTGTTTCCGTAAAATATTTTATCATAAAAAGGAAAATGATAAAATGGAGATCATACTGATACTTACTAAAACATGAGTATATTGAATATCAAATAATTATCTATGTAGTTTTTCAAAAGTACCTCTACATGTTAGATTAATACTGTATACATTTAAGATCTCCTTTTCTACAATTTTTTATAGCTTTGTGCTGGTTTTATGGGAAATATGGTAAACATATATTATACCAGGAATACACAGAGTATTTTTGTCCCTCGGTCATTTTCTGTAACTGCCCAAGAGTTTCAGCACCTTTTAAAACACTAGCAAGTGAGGAAGGATTATAAAAATGTTCTCTAGGTTAACTATGTTTATATCTTTTCTTCATTTCTCTAATCTTTCTTATCTCAATTCTTTCCAATGTCTGGTCTAAAATTGGTCTTCATGTTGTCTTTTATTAAAATTCTATGAGGTCTCTTATTACCTTTAAAAAGGTTTTATTTCACACTAAGTATATTTTATACATTTTGAGGGAAATAAAGCTCTGGGCTAAAGAAATAACACACGTTTTTCTTTTCTCTAATGGGAAGTAGTTGAATATATACATTGCTGTATTTGTCTAAAACATATTAGAATGTGCTTTTATTTACAATAAAAATGAAATAAGGCAGTGTTGTATTGGCAAGCTGTAATGGGAAATGTATTTGTCTCCCTGGGCAAATTGAAATGGCAGATATATTAAATTCGGCAACCCTGAGTAATTAAGGATTTTTTATAACCCTCATATTAGAGAATTCTACTTAATAAGTTAAATTATTTTCTGGGTGTTTGTTAATCTATCAAAAGGATTTATACATTTCACAAGAGGAACTCAAGCTAAGCTAAAGATTTATAAACACCACCAGTTCCCCACAGAAGAAATTGTAAGCTTGTTTTTTCAAGCCTAACTCTTTCATGAAGGAAAAAATAAAACCAATATACAAACCAGATGAACTTAGAGGGAAACTAGCTAAAGTAACAAAGAGTAGCCTAGAACTCACTTGTGCCACAACACCTGATTATCACCTCCTCCATGGTTCCCTTAATGTCCCACAGAGATGTGTGAATACCCCTATTTTAGAATATTGTATTATGTATTTTAAGGTAGCGTAAAAGACCTTTTTTTAGTGAGATCTCTAATACATACGACATATTTGGAAGTTTGCTTGTATGTATGATTCAAGCCCACTTGACTGAACATGGAAAAGCAACCAATTCAAATGGAAGCTATCACATCTACTGGTTGAAGTCAAAAAACCTTTTTCCTTTGAGAATTCTAACTGGGTTGGAGAACATGATAACAATGTTGACTGAATGAGCGAAGCCGTATGCCCTGATACTGGGCACTTCCTCAGAACTCAGATTTCTTTTTTTTAAATGCTTGGATTCAAAAGCACCCATTTCATGTAACAAACAACTTTTTTACACATTTAACTTATTCATTCATTTATTTATTTATTTTTCTCGAGACAGTAATCTCTAGAGTGCCAGGCAGAGCTCCTCAGCTACATCCAGCATTCCTTGCCCAAAGAAGTGCTCCACCATCACCTCCTTGAGAAGCCTCTGGCTGTCGCTTGCCAGCAGCCATCTATTCCCACACCGCTGAAGTCAGAATCAAAATTCTTTTGGTGGCTACTTTATAATTCTTCCAAAGATGATTATATCGCCTACCATTCTTATCAATGGCTTTTCCAACACGAGAAACATTGCTGTGGATGTCTTTGTGGTCAGAGGCCAATTTTTGAACAGTATCCTCTATTCTTTTACAGCACCGTGTCACGCCCCGTGTCCGCAGCCGCTCGGCCCGGGCCCCGCCAAGGCCGCGTCCTGCTCCTGCTCCCCCAGGCGGGCGGCGGGCGCGTTAGCCACGGCGCCGGGGAGCCCTGCGCAGCCAGTGCCCGCCCGCCCCCTGGCGCCCCGGCCCCCGGCGCGCTGCCGCCGCTTCTTCCTACCCGGTCCCACGTCCCCGGCCCCCGCTCGCGGCGTTCGGCTGTCCGCAGCGGCGCCGCCGACTGTTTTTGTTTTCCCGGGAACCGACCGGTGACCTGGTTCTCCCGGGCGGCACCCGGCGCGCCCGGCGGCGGGGAGGGGAGGCAGCCACCCCAGCGAGGAAAGGAGGCGGCGCGCACCGTCAAAGCTTTCTACTCTTGTACTGACTCTGCTGAGACAGTACCTTCCCACCTCAATTACCTAGTTAACACCAAATCTCACTTCTGATTGAAGGCCTTGGTACACCTGCAGAAGTAATATTCCCTAACAACCCCAGCTTACGTAAAATCAAATGAGCCCTCTTCTTAGATCCTTCTAATACTCCATTCCTTGCTTTATAGCACTTAGGAAGACAATATGCTACAGGCAAACGGGGAGACTGTGACTGTGCTCACCGTCCCCTCCCACCTGTACCTAGCCCAGTGCCTGGCATATAGTACATTCTCACCATATATCTGTTAAATGAAATAATAAATCCAAGTAAAGTGACAGATGTTTTGAAAATCGTCTAAGACTATTAAAAATTAACTAAATATAGTTAAAGACAACTGTAAACAAAATTAATTTAATATACACGATGATGCTACTGTTTTTAGAAAAATTAACAGAATGGATTACAAAATCTATTCCATAATACAAATGAGGTTTATGAGATTTGAATGAAGAAAAATGTATCGCACCAGTCTGTGAATGCTTTGCTGTAAGGAAAAAGCAATCTTCGGAATTAACAACAATAAATTAACATCGACAATGTCAATTTACATTAAAATAAAAAGCATTTTTTAGATGAAAGAGGGATTATTAATAATTGGGATAAGAAATAAAAAGAGAACTTTCATGTGGAAATGTCAAACATTATTGACATTGATATGAAAAAGAAAGCAATACTTTCTGCAAATGAGTTCCCAACCCTGAGGGAAGTCTGTAAGTCATTCTATATATCAACAAGTTATTAATGTCTCAAAGACAGGAAAGATCAAATCCATCATTTTGTCCTACAACACTAACTCCTCCTGTACCTATTTGACAGAGTGTGATTTATGACATGTAAGTTGTGCTATGTAGCTTGACAAGGAGAGTGTGGTTTCAATTAACATTTTATTTAAACCATTTAGATCTCCTCTTGGACAAGTACTTAATCTGCAAGTTTTCTAGAATGTAAAAAATGAAACCTAATAAAAAAAGAATGTTGCATACTGTTTCATGCTTGCTTTGTTTACACATTTGAAATTATATCTTAACTGTTCAAATACACACATTTATCACAGACTCTATCAGTTTTCTGCTTTAATTTTTTTAGACACCAGAAAATTTTAATCCAAATAGATCATGTGTACCTTCCTAGTCATAACCTAAACAGAAAGTAGACTTCATCAGAGTTTAAAATGGTGAAAACCTTAGGATAACCATTTTCATTATAACACTTAGTTTAATTAGTCAGGAAATCATTCAGATTCACAAACAAAACTTTTCAGATTGGCTAGTAGTCATCTGTATTAATACTATGGATTCTTTCTAGCTCAAATTAATACCATCAGTAAATAAGCAGAACATCTATATTAGAAATTCAAACATTATTCTTCATTTCTTTATGCTATTATTTCTTAGCTATTCCCATTTGAGGATAATTTACTGAGTACAATAAGATAACCAAGACCTTACTTGATCTTTCTGTAGGTCAAATACTTGATTTTAAAAATCTATGTCAATGAACAAAATTTTAATTATTAACAGTTTCATAATGCACTGTATTTGACACAAAGGAAAGAAATCACAGGAAAACAATAACAAAAGTGTAATAAATAGAATAAACAGTAAAAGCAGTTCAAATCTTATTACATGATTAGGTCAGTAAGATTATATTTGTATCTATGTATCTATGGTCACTTTAATGTACATGTATACATTAATAAATTTAAAATTTATTATCCATGAGCCATTGCTGCAAGTGCTGAGGCTACAATGGTGAAAAGATCAAAGTCTCTACATTAAAGATGCGTCCATTTTATCTGATATTTTGGGGGGAATATTTAGGGTGTCACAAATCACACACAAAACAAGATGTTATTTATAAAGACTTAGTGTTAAAAGGAAGAAGTATAGAGATAAAAAATGAAACAAGAAATATAAAAATTTTACCCTTGTGGTGGGCATTGTTATTATTTAACAAGAAGTTTTGTGTTGCAGCTGTGCATCTGGGAGAAAAGCTCTTGTCAGCCACAGAAAAGAGAAATGAGGTCAAGGGATTGACTTTGACCAACATGAGTACAGAGGTGTGTATTGCTTATAGGTTAACTGGCTCATTATTCTTCACCTTTTCCCTTACCTTGACAGAATGAGTGTTGAAAACTTACCAATTAAAGGTGACAGGAAATCTGAGCCACCTGGAATACCCAGTTTGACCCATGAATTACATCTTTACTAGAGGGCATTATCAACATACAGTAGGCTTTGTGGGATTAACAATACACTCCTCAGGACTGTGTTAAACCGGTGAAATATTACGGATATTTGTTACTGTTAACTAACCTAGCCTACTTTTTTTTTTTGAGACAGAGTCTCACTCTGTCGCCCTCGGTAGAGTGTGATGTCACAGCTCACAGCAACATCTCAGCAATCCTCTTGCTTCAGCCTCCTAAGTAGCTGAGACTACAGGCACCTGTCACAACAGCCGATATGGTGTCTCACTCTTGCTCAGGCTGGTCTTGAACTCCTGAGCTCAGGTGGTCCACCTCTCAGCCTCCCAAAGTGCCAGGATTACAGGGGTAATTCACAGGGCCTGGCCAATTTAGTCTATTTTGAATGACACTAACACATTGATGAAAACATCCTAAGCCTTGTTGCAGATTTCATTAGTAATGGAGTTAATTATTATGTAACCCACAAACCTTAAGAGATAAGAGATATATCTCTCCGGAGATAAATATGTGGGTGTAAGATCAGTAGAAATTAAATTATACTTAAGATCATCAGAAGAAGTGCATTATAGGCCCAGGCCAGGCCCAGCCTGGTGTTCAGAAGCCCACACCTGCTCGGTGGGCCCTGGGTGCAGCGGAAGGCCCACGCGGGACTGGGTTAGCACAACAGAGGAACTCAGGCCCAGAGGAAAACGTTCTAGACTTGCGTTACCGGCAAAGGTATGTAGGCAAGGACGACCCCAGGGCAGTGACGCCAGTGATTTCAGCTATACCTCCAAGGGGGATGGTGGTGGCGACTCCGTAGTGAACAGCAAAACCCTCAGGTGGTGAGCGCGCTTCCTAGTTTCCTGCACTTGCGGACAGCGGTCTGCGCGTGCGTTGTGCACGCCTGTGCACGCCTGTGCACGTGTGTGGGCAGTCCGTGCGTTGTGCACGCCTGTGCACGTGTGTGGGAGGGAATGCAGTCCGCGACCCCCATCCCTGTGCATATGTACCCTGACACGAAACGATGATTTTATTTAACAGTGTCCAAGAAAATTTGATTTTTGTAGTTTTTAAATTAGTATTTGAAGTCTGTAAAAAGTATTTTTGGAAAATATTGTCATTCTCTTTTGTAAGGCGTCCCTAACCGCAGATTCCTGTGGTCTGCTCACAAGTCTTATATTAGCAAACAGCTGGGCCAGGTTCACAGAGAAGGAGAGGCCAACCCTGTCTGGTCGACTGCTGGTGATGGTGTACGTTTGTCCCGCTCTTCAAGCCAAGGGAGGTAGCAGTCACCCTCCCCGAGAATCACTAACATGGCCAACGGTGTCCTTTGGGAAGCTGCTGGGGCAACATTTTTTACACCAAGGACCCCTCACCCCCGTCCCATGAGGCCAGAGTAGTCTTCTGAAAACTTCAGCTGGAAAATATTTGGAAGCACAAAGGTCCACGGGCACCCAGGGACCAACCAATATACTGGCTGGGCAAAGGGCTGGTGGAGGCTGGGAGGGCCCTGCTGTGGTCTGGAGCCCCAGTCGATTAATGTCTGTCAGGTCACCAGATGATTCTAAATCTAAATAAAACTCTTTTTATATAGCAAAAATAAAAAAAAAAAGAAAGAAAAGAAAAAGTTCATTTGTGACTTAATAAATGAAAATAATAGTTACTAATATTACAGCCTATTATGTTCCAGAAACTGTGCTAAGAATTTTTTTGAGGATTATTTTATTTAATACACATAATAGGCCCTTGAAGAATAGACTAAAATATTGGCTTTAAATCACAGTTATTGAAAACAAGACACAGACAAGTTAAGAATTTTGTCCAAGGTCAGGCAGCTAGCAAGAGTTAGCAATGGTATAATTAAGCAAAAGTACATCTTTCTTATCTTAAGGGAAATTTGGAAAAGTAAATATCTAGGCTCCCATTTTAATTAAGGAAAATAGTAAATCTAAAATATGAGTCTCTCTTAAAGCAGGGAATCAACTTTAATTAAATTGAAACAATACCCAATCCTTTGTCATTCAGGCTCTACATTATAATCATTTTATCTGTTGATAGCAAAAGCTAAGCATAGAAAATGTTTATGATTCAAGTTAGTAAATTATGAAACTACTTAGTAAATAATCTGTATAGACAGAGAAATGAAACTAAAATGTAATTCTTCTTGATCAAATATATATGTAAGGTATATAGGAAAATTTTTATTGTTTACAATTTTAACAAAATTGAAAGGTACAACTGCAATAAACTTTGTTAGTCAAAGCTTAATAAAAGTACTTGGCATGAGATGTTTTCATAGGAAATGGTGGCAATTTATATTATTTTTGAGTGTAAATAACATCAATATGTTATTTATTTCATTTTCCTTCAAATCTTATAAAAATGTTTTATTTTCTCTTATTGATAGCTATTACTTATCTTACTACTATTTCTAATCTCTTTTGAGCACTGTTTTTCAAACAAATTAATTTTTAAAATTATGAGGAAACTATATTGCAGCAGAACCTCCATAATTAACCACCTCTCTACATTGACAATATCAAGTTGACCTAATTTTCATTGACTAGGATGTACCACATGTACATATAGGTACAGTAGGCCTAGTTCCTTATGTTCACCACCACTGTATATCGACCAGTTTGTGGTCAACTTACAGAGGTTCTATTGTATTTGAGAAAGTTTTTTAAAATTGAAAGATAATGATAATAATAAAAATAAAAAATAAAATGAAATATAATAAAATCATCATCTGTATGTTGTAATAGACAATGAAAATGTGAATATAGACTGAATTGACTCTCTTAGCACACGTTATTAGCAAATATTGCCTGTATGTTAATATATTACCTAAACTTCTCTGAGGGACAACATGTAATACCAAAATTAATAAAAAATATTAACTTATATATTTTCCAGAGCATTGGGAATTTCTAGTAGATGTAATAGAGAATGGAACATCTCCAGATATTTGGCTGAACAAAGCTTTTTGCAATATAGATTAGATGGTGTGGGTTTACTAAGTCAATTCCTTTGACCCTCCTTCAGACTATGGGAGGCATTTATGAAAGAGCTACTGTACCATAATCTAAGGACTGAGTTGTATTAGTCTGAAGATTTCAGTTTCTCTAGGAGAATAACATTCACTATAGTATGGAGATTTAGTAAATTTCCTTAGTCTTATTAATTAAATACTATTATCAGATGAGTTTCCAACATACCTGAACTTCTATATTTAGTGCTTTCTGGTTAGTGATTCAAAAACACATACTTTGCCTTATATTGATTAAACTGAAATACTGTTTTTTTAATATAGAAAAATAATAAACACTAGTTATAAATCAAGTAAAATTGCCTTAGCAAAAGATAATCATATTGATATGCTTTCTTAAAACATTCCACCCCAAATCCTGCTAAGAATATTTGCTGCAAATGTCCTTTCATAGGAGAATTTGGCCCTAGGGGAAAGGAAAGGGAAAGGCCATATACAAATGCCTTGTCTGAAACTTAAATTCAATACTGGCACAAAAGCCTAAAAGGACAATTTTTTAGAGGGTTATTTGGCAGAAAACCCTTTGTTCTATTCTCATCTGTTTTAAGCTGCTTTTATACATTATTTATGTATTCAGCTTCTACACTGCAGTTATTCAACTACAAATGATATTTGCTATATTGTACATGCCAACACCTTGAACTATAGCACTTAATTATCATTTAAATATGTTAATAATACATAAAAGGAATGGCATTTTCTTTTTGTTATCTACTTTGGATGAAAGTATTGTTTAGCACAGAAGAAATGGAAAAATAAAAGAATCCAGGAAGTGAAACAAGATGGCTGACCAGAGACACCAATTGCCAGACCTTCTTAGGATGAAGGAAAAGTTTTAGATGAAAATAAAACAAACAAACCACATAGATTGGGTGTCATTTGAAGAGAAAAGTGCCAGAACATATATGAGATTCTACAGGAAGAAGTTGCAGAGCCGAACAGTCCCAGACAGAGGACAATCCCTGAGAGGACAAGCCTGGAGTGAAGAAAAAAGGGTCAGTGAAGCAGTTTGTTTCTCTCTCTCTCACATCCCTGGCAGTCATCAGGCCCTGGAGCTGGTGGAGAGCCATTCTACTCTCACAAGCCCAAAAGTTGATGCTGTCAGTGAAGTGGGAGCATCTTGAAGACAAAGCATCATCCTGCTAGCCACACCACCGTACCCCAGGGTTGCTTCCCATCAGATCCTAACTGAGAAGCACCATGTTGTTTTTCCACCCACCATACATCTTTGTCCTCCCCAGACAGATTCAGCCTCTTAGTTTTCATCTCACTTATATCCACACAAACATTTCCCAACTACAGCCCACCAGTCTGCAGTAGCCATAGGGACCAGTGTATCCCAGGGAATCTATGTGACCCCAGAGTCTGGATACTTGGGTGAGCTGCCGTCCAGAGAGCCATATAGAGATGCCTAGAATGGTAGCTTTCCTTCATTCAAGCTCTCCTCTCCTGTACCCCAAACATGGATGCAGAGAAGGACTCTTGAGCTGGGCATCTCAGGAACTGGTGCTTCCCCCCACTGGGGCTTTCACGGAGTTTGGGGCTCAAACTTTTTCTCTTAAAGACTGTCAGAGGAGATGAGCTCTCTGCTCATGGCGCTTCCTGGTGCTGTCTGCCCAGCTGCTCCAACAGAGCAGAGTATATCCCAAAGCAGAAGGACATGAAACCTGCTTTAGCACCCCACAGGCAATGCTGGCCCAGAATGCTTCTACAAGGCATGGTGAGGGATTGATCTTCAGGGACATGGGGACAGGCCCACAGGCAAGATACCATACCCCCAGGACTTGTTATTTGTTCTGGGGGATGCATGGGGTGATTTGTGAATTAATCTTAAAAGGCTTAGGAGCCTACATGGGCAGAACTAAAAACAGAACACAGTGCGGATCCCAACTACAGTGCACCCATGGAATACCCCTACCAGGAAAGCCATTCTCTCAGTGCTCTTTACCCAGGGCAGGATCCTGGACAGGGCAGCTCCCAGCCCACAGTGCCATTATGGGGGAATTCGGCTACTTTGAGCTCCCATGTGCTGGCAGACACCAGGAGAGAAAGCAGAGCAGTGTACAGAAGAAATGGGCAAAACTCACTCCCAACAGGCAGATGTGGATCTCAGATGGCCCCTGCCTTCAGAAGCAGACTTTCTGGCTGTGTGGGGCCACCTCAGCCCCTCCCTGGTGGCTTTACACAGAAAACTGGAAGCAAACCTTAGAACCTCGATAAAACAACTTAGCCCTACCTAGTCTCAGTCCCTTACATGCCTCTGCTGTGGAGCTTAAGGGCTCATCTGGAAGTTCCATGGCCCCATCCATCACACGGGACATTTGAGTGCTTCTCCACCGGATTAGGGCCAGCATAGGCAAATGCCACCTAATGACATAGAGGTCATCTGCCCAGCCCTTTACTAACTCAACCATACAGGGTGGGATTGATCCTGACTCATAAGCAGCAACTACTTTCTCAGAGATTAAACTGGCTCTGCTAATATAATTTATACTGTTAAGGCCATAGGACAGGGGAAAGAGAAATGATCTCAAAGATATCTTTGATTCTTATCAAAGAGAGACAAGAAATATACTCACACACATACATAGCTCACAACTGCTACAGCCTACAAACAACTAACAACTGAGAAAATCACTAAGCTAAAAATATCTATAACCAAGGCATCCATGAAGCACCTTACCACCATAGAAGCATCCACAAGCAAAGACCAAGGATCTTTCTTACCTGAGACATGCCGGGTATGCCCCCTTATGAGTGAGGGATGAGGGAAAAGAACAAAACCCCATCAAAGAAAACCAAAAACAAGACGTGATAGTTGCCCTAAATGAAAATAAATCAGTGAAAGAATTCTAGAAGTATGAAAAATCAGAGCAAAGAGACATTATGAAAATAAAACACCAGCTCTCTAACAATGGACATCAGCCAAAATAAAAATAAAGAATTCCAAATATGGGGCAGCACCTGTGGTTCAAAGGAGTAGGACATCCACCCCATATACATGAGGTGGCAGGTTCAAACCCAGCCCTGGCCCCCAAAAAAATAAAAAATGAAAAGAATCCAAATATGAATTGTAAGGAATATCAATGAAATCTAAACCAACTCAAAGAAACTAGAAAAACAATTCAGGAAATGGAGGAAAATTTCACAAAAGAAATTGACATATTAAAAAAAATAGAACTTCTGGAAATGAAAAATTCATTCAAGGAAATGTAGCACTATGGACAGTTTTAAGACTAGACCAAACAGAAAGAAATCATCTTCTCAGCACTTGAAGACAACTCTTTCAATTTAACACAGTCAGTCAAACATAAGGAACAGAGAATTAATAGAACTGAATGAACCTTACAAAACTATGGTCTTATGTAAAATGGCCAAATGTATAATTCATAAGCATCCTTGAGGAGAAAGAAGAAAATGCACAAGGGCTGGAAAACCTATTTGAGGCAATAAAAGAAGTTTCCTGTTCTGGTCTTGCTAGAAATTTAGACATCCAGATATAAGAATCTCAATAAACACTTGGGAGATTCATTGTAAAGAGCCCATCACCAAGGCACATGGGTCATCAGACTGGCCAAAATCAACATTAAGGTGGAAATCCTGTGAGTAATGAGGCAACATTTATGGTAAACAGTATAGAGATGCCTTAAAGAACCAAACGTATACCTACCATTTAATCCAGCAATTCTACTACTGGGTATTTGCCCAAAGCAAAAGTAGTCATTATATAAAAATACACCTGCACTTTAATATTTATGGCATTGTAATTTACAATCGCAAAGATGTAGAGTCAACCCAAATGTCCATCAATTCATGAGTCAATTAACAAAATATAGTACATCTATACTACGGAATACTATGTAGCCATGAAGAAGGATGTTAAGGCCTTTTGTAACAATTTGGATGGAGGTGGAAACTATTATCCTAAATGAAGTAACTAAGGAATATAAAAACAAACACTACATGTACTCATTATTAAATTGAAACTAACTGATAAATACATGTGTGTGAATAGGGAAGTAAAACACACTGGAAATCACATGGCCAGAGGGGAATAGAGGGGTTTGGAGAAAACCTTCCTGAGGGTACAATGAACACTATCCGGGTGATGGGCACACGTAACTCTATTCAAGCATAACAAAATTTATTCCTATAACCAACACCATTTGTACACCCTGTAATATTTTGAAATAAAGAAAGAATACATTAAAATATAAATTGTGTATTAAATTTTTAGATTAAATAATGTGTAACAGTTAAAGCAAATTATAAAGAATTGTGTGAACTTTCATAAATAAAATAACCATTTCAAGAAAAATGATTTGATTCAGTGTTTGTGTTTTTTTGTTTGTTTGTTTGTTTGTTTTTTCCATGAAAGTACTGGAATGTCTGTTGTGGATAATGTATGTGTTTCTGTTGTTGAAAAATAATCTTACGTTTGCTGAATTCATACACATTTCTGTGCAAATAATAATATCACTGTAAATGCATTTAGGGACTAGAGCTTTTTAAATAAGGTTTTGTTAGTTCTTTAAGACCGATAAGGAAATATTTATGGCATGTGTAAGCTATTGTAAAATTGGTATAGCATAATATTCAAATTGTTTTCTAAAATATAGCCTTCACATTTTCATTTAATTGCACATTTGATACAGTTTCCAAACACTCCATATGTTTATGAAAAAGCACTACTGAGAGTTTATACAATGAGTAAAGTAAATAAATATGCTGACAGATTTTTTTGTTCACTCAAAAGTGTATAATTTTTCATTGTATATGATTTTTTTCTTTAACTGATTCTATTTTTTAGCCACTTATGGTGTGGAAAATTCCTGGAAGCATGACTATGGCTATTATAAGGTACATAACTGGTACCAACACTCTCAACTAAACCTCACTCTACCTTGTTTGTAAACTTTAGTATGCCAGCTTTTTAAAGGTGGTGGGATCTAGTACTTTATATGTCTCTGAATTTCATACCAGTACTGATACCAAGATGAACTAAGATGGGAATTTTTCTCCTATGTGGAAAGATAAATATATCCCAAACAGAAGTGAGTTCTACCAATCCTACCTTGTAAGGGGTTGAATAGCATCCTCCAAAGGCTTGTCAAGTTCTAGTGTTGCTGTCCATCCCAGAGCCTGTAAATGTTACCTGGTTTGGAAATAGGAGCTATCCAGTTACAGTTAAAATAAAGATTTCAGTATGAGATTATTCTGCATTTAGCATGGGTCAGGGACACTTGAGACACACAGAGACACAGCACAAAGATAGACAGGTTGGAGTTATGGTGAAATAGCCTGGGAGTGACAGCAGCCATCAGAAGCGGTAGGAGGCCAGGAAGAATCCTCCTCCCTTCAGAGGGAGTGTGGCCCTGCCTACACCTTAATTTGGGTCTTTTGTCCTCTATAACTGGGAGAGAAAAAGCTCTGCTGTCTTAAGCCACAAATTCTATAGTAGTTTATTCAGGCAGTTTATTTGAATACTAACTTCTTACATATGATTAAACAAAAGACACTATTGAATATTTTTACAACACTGCATTATTAGAGTTGATTATAGTAAGCATACCATTTACGACCAGATATGTTTCTACTTAAAAATTCATGTTATTATATTGATCCTGTTTTATATCATAAAAGCCTTGCTTGGAGGTGATACCATTGAATACCAATTGCTTTCCTCCTGCCCTGGGCCTTTTTTAACTTATGTGGCTTTGTCACAGACTGAATATTTGTGTTCTTCTAAATGTCATATGCAGAAGCCTTAACCCCTCTTGTGATAGTATTCTGAGACGGAGTATTTGGGAAGTAATTAGAATTAGGTAAGTTATTAGACTTGGGTAAGTAATTAGATTTAGGTACGTTCATGAGGGCAGTTCATGGGATTAGTCTCATTGCAAAAAGAGGCTCTTCAGTTCTTTGTTCTCTGCCCGGTGAGGACACAGTGAGAAGACAACTGTTTGCAAACCAGAAAGAGGTCTCTCACTAGATATCAAATTTTCTAGAACCTTTTTCTTGGGCTTTCTAGACTCTAGAACCACAAAAAAACAAATATCTGCTATGTAAGTCATCCAATATATGCCATTTTGTTACAGAACCCTAAGATCATTAATACAGGATTGAACAGAGTGGAGAGATAATACAGAAACTGGTTTCATGAAATCATTTTACGATGAAGGATCTGAAATAAAAATCACTTAAATATTACTGCCGACTATCCACATTACTAAATTAAGGAAATTTATGTTTTAATTAAGTCTTTTTAAATGAGCACATTTTCCCTGCAAAGTAATTAACAACCATGAATGTTAATTATGTTTGCCCAATTAATTCTCCTCCAGTATTACATTGCAGGAAAGGTTTGAAATTGATGAATCATCTTCCATTTGCAGTGTCACTTATAGAATTAGATTCTAACTCTACACATCTCAGAGATGTATTTTTATCAAGGCTGGAATTCAATCTTTTAAGACATCTCAAACTTGAGAATAGAATTGACAGTTAATAGAATATTCAGTGAACTTGCTTTCAAAGTTAGTTCCAGCCTTCCTAATTTTATCTAGTCTGTAAAGAGAATTTTCTTGATTTCTACTCCAGGAAGGCTCACATGTTTATCAGTAATGCCTGTGCTTTCATTGATCCCCTTCAATTTGGGATATCATATCATTTGATTCTATCCAACATTCTCTCTCAATTTGTAGCTACTGTCTCTTTTTTGAAGTCACTTTCCCTTATTCTGTGAATTTTTTGTATTCTGATCTGCAGAGCTTCTCTCTCTTTCTCTCTCTCTCCATGGAAATTTCTTTGTATGCTTTTTGTATCGCAGCAACATAGGCCTTATAACATCAATTGGGAAGTTTCTCTTCTCTATTTTCTGAAAAATATTGCCAGTGATTGGTATCATTTATTCCTTGAATACGTGAAATAATTTACCAGTGAAGTCATTCTTTATGCAATAATTTTAATTGTGACTTTGATATCTTTATTTCATTGAGTTAGTCTATGTAGATTTTCTATTCATTTCTGTTTGAGTTTTGATAACTTATGTCCTCCTTAGGAATTTGTACATCAGATATAAATTGTATAATCTGTTGGCATAAAATGTTTCATAGTACATCCTTTATAATTCTTATCTTTTAGCTGGTAGTGGTGACCTCTATTTGTTTCTGATTATGGTATCTACATATTCTCTCTTCTTTTCCTTATTCATCGAGTAATTATTTGTCAATTTTTGAGTCTTTTCAAAGACTCAAATTCTTTTTGTTTTGCTTATTTGAGTTATTTCTACTCCTATGTTTAATATTTGTTTTTCTTTCTTTGTGGTTAGTCTTCCTTTTCTGGCTTCTAAGGTTGAGAGAATTAGTTATTGATTTAAGAACTTTTGTCAATTAAACTATTAAATTTTGACATAATTATAGGTTTAAATATAGAAATAATACAGAAATCCCATGTAATGTTCATTCTGTTTTTACAGTGAAAGCATCTTGCAAATGTATAGTTACAACATCATACCAGAATATGGAGAACTGATATAGTCAACATTGAGATAATTTTTATTACCACAAAGATCTGCCGTGTCCTTCTTTCATAGCAACACTCACTTTCCTCTATTCTCACTCTGTCATTAACACCTGAAAGCCAGTAATCTGTTCTCCATTCTTATAATTTTGTCACTTCAATAACGTTATGTGGGTGAAATTCTACACTATGTAATCTTTTATGATCAGATTTATTCATTTACAATGATTCTCCAAAGAGTCATTGTGGTTGTTTTGGGTCATAATAGCTTGTTTCTTTTTGGTTCTAAGTAAGCCTTCATAGTATGGATGTGCTACAATTTGTTTAGCCATTCACTTATTCAAAGATATCTGGATTGTTTCCAGTATTGATCTATTAAGAATAAAGCTGCTGTGGATATGTACATAGGGTTTTATATGAACGTGTTTTATTTTGCTAGTGTAAATGTCTGTGAGTGTTGTATGGGAGTTGTTAATTTTTTTTTTTTTTTTTTTTAAAACATGTCACTGGGCTCTGTAGCTAGTGCACTGGCCACATACACCAGGGCTGGCAGATTTGAACCCATCCTGGGCCGGCTAAACAACAATAACAAATGCAACACCAACAACTAAAAAATAGCCAAGCATTGTGGCAGGTGCCTGTAGTCCCAGCTACTTGGGAGGCTGAGGCAAGAGAATCACTTGAGCCCAAGAGTTTGAGGTTGCTGTGAACTGTGACACCATAGCACTCTACTGAGGGCAACATAGTGAAACTCTGTCTCAAAAAAAATAGAACATGTCACTGTTTCAGAAAGTGGTTTTGCCATATCATGTTCCCACCACCAATGTAGGATCACCCAGTTTCTATGTAGACTTGTTAGCATTCACGGATGTCAATTTTTTTTTTTTATTTCAGCCATTTTAGTGGGTGTGTATTGATATTTCCTTATGGTTTTAATTTATTTCCCTAAGGCTGATAATATTATTATATTTTCATGCTCTCCTTTCCCAAGTGTATTTATTTTTTCAGTGAAATTTCTACTCATACCTATCACCCACCTTCTAATTAGATTATTTCGCATTCCTCAGTGTTAGAGTTCTTTATACATTTCTGATATTCCTTTGCCTTTTTCAGATACATGGCAGGCAAATGTTGGGGAGGGAACACTTCTTTCCCACCAAGTTGAAATAAAAGTCCAGATCTCCTACTAAGTCTCCTTTGTCACATAAATATTAAATACTGATATGTTTTTAAAATGATGTAATTAATGCCAAGAAAGACTCCAATCAAATTTTATTTAGGTGCTAATTATAAAAAGATCAAGTTGTTTACATTATTATGTAGATAACCAGAAAAAAAAAAAACCTTTAAAGCAAGCAAGAGTGGTGAGAAATAAAATGTTATCTTGCTATTTTAAAGTCTTCTTTCTAATTACATTTACAGGATGAACATCATGACCAAATAAAGTATGATAATAACGTTTTACCTCTTTAAAGCTAGGTATTCGATTATTTAACAGATTCTGCTGGTGGGTATGTTGTGTTAGTTAAGTTGCTTTCTTCTCTCACAGGGTTTCTTAAGAAACCTACATTATGAAATATGTATGTTAAACACATTACCCTGTGGGGCATAATAAAAAAAAAAATCCCTTTCCAAAATGCTTTCCCTTTTCTTCACCTTCTTATATGTGCCTAAGCTTTCTTCTGGAGACTCAATATAGTGCAGCCTACATTTCATTGCCACTTGCAAGATTCATTGTATGTGTGGCTGTGAATTAGATGCCTGCTACTTAATGAGAATTCCTAACTGGCACATACTTGCTACATTTTTTCCTCTTTACACGTGACCCATACTTAGCTCTGTGTATGAATGGATGAATCGACCTCATTGTACCAATAATTAGCAGCAATTTCGTAGGTGATATTACTATCCTATTACATTGCGCTAAAGAAGACGACATTGGGTTTGGGAGGGTTTTTTTTCTTTCACTTTGTAGTTTTTGTTTTTTTTTTTCTTTTTACCTAAGATTTGACCTCCTCTGAAAAGGTACGGTTACCTTTTATCCCCTTATTGCAATTGTACAATTGCATTGTACTTATTGCAATGATACTCGACCCAATTCTTTTCAAAATTTTACTAACATCCATAATTATTGTTCTGAGGAGAAATATGGTATAATGGTTATAAACATATCACTGATTCCAGAGTGCCTGGATTTGAAGACCTATGGTCATACAATGGAATGTAAAGGAGCTGTTGCCTTAGTTTCTTCTTCCATAAACTGAAAATAGTGTCCAGTGTCAAGAGACTTTACAAGAGACATACAAGATTTTCATATGATTTTCATGAGAATTAAGTTAGTTAATAGATACACGTTACTAGAAATAAGTATTTGATAAAAGTTAACTATTATTATCATATTAGAAAAAATTTTTTCATTTCACTACCATGAGTCTACAGTGCTGCCTCTGTAAGTCACATGCAGTTTGGTTCAGTCATCCTACACAGTTGTATTCCATTTATTTCATTAACTGTATTTCTTTTCTTTCTTTCTTTCTTTCTTTCTTTCTTTCTTTCTTTCTTTCTTTCTTTCTTTCCTTCTTTTTTTTTTTTGACAGAGTGTCATTATGTTGCCTTCAGTAGAGTGCTGTGGCATCCCAGCTCACAGCAACCTCAAACTCTTGTGCTCAAGTGATCCTCTTGCCTCAGCCTCCCAAGTAGCTGGAACTATAGGCACTCACCACAAGGGCTGGGTATTTTTTGTTATTGTTGTTGTTGTTATTTAGCAGGCCCTGGCTGGGTTCAAACCCACCAGTCCCAGTGCATGTGGCAGGCACCCTAACCACTGAGCTATGGGCACTAAGCCATTAATTGTATTTCTTGAAATAGTCACGATTTTCTGACCAACCTGTGTAACTCTAAGTGCTTCAAATGATAATGCTGGGGTCCCGCCTCAGGCACAGGGTCCTTTAAGACCTGTGGAACCAGTGGCAATCAACTGGAGAAAAATAACTTTAAAAATGGTGAGAGATAACGAGGCAGAACAGGCACAATAGAATTTTCAAAGGTGGGACACTGGGGACCATCCCTAGCATGTGGAGCTTCAGCAAATGGCTCTGAGTGTTTGTTCCATTCAACTTCTATTGAAGGCTATTTTCTCATTTAGCTGAGAGGGTGAGCTAAGGAAAGAAGTGAAAACGTCAGCAGTTTCTCTGAGTAAGCATGTTAGTTCTTATTCTATCTATAATCATTAACTTTAAGGGTCTGGGCAACCTTGACAAATCCAAAACCTGAGCCTTGTGTGGGGGCAGCCCCTGTTTGTGGTCACACACACAGATTCCTCAGGGGAGGTTAAACTCCTCTAGTTTCTCTGTGGAACAGAGGTGGTGACATCAGTTCTCTGAAGAATTGGTGGAAAAGAGGAATTTTCCCTTTACCTCCACCCAGAGGCATTTCCCTCTGTGGTTAAGGTATGAGCCCTCCTGCCCATGTCTCAGGGCTCCAGCTGTTGTCTTGATCTCTGCCCTTGCCATTGTACAAATTCCCACAGGGGGGATTTGCTTTGACGGCTGACTGGAGAGGGGCCGGCCTGGTCAATGTTCCTTCCCAGTCCTTGCACACTATGGCTACTACCATGACCATTGTTTTTCAGACTGCTTGCAGACCCAGCAGAGGTGTTTGCAAGCTATATGCCTTACAGGCCAGGCTTCCACTAAAAGCAGAAACTGCTCAGTAAGTGATTTAACTATTTGTTTAAAAGAAAGCTAGCAAAACTGTTTTTATTCTGCCTTCCTCAGCTTATTTCTCTGCTTTTCCCCTTTTCTGGGGGTGTTTTTCCTTTCCAAGAAGGGGGTCTTTGGTGCCCATTCTCCTTGCAGATACTTCTTTTTCATTAGCTTTCTACTTTTGCAAATGCCCTTGATTTTATTTTAAATTTGTATTAAAATTTTATTATTTATTATTTTTATTTTTATTAAAATTTTATTATTTATTATTAATTTTATTTTAAATTTTTATTAATATATATATAATATATACATATATTTTAAACATATGTATATTTTTTTTTTTTGCCCCAAGAAAGCCTTTCTTAAATTATTATTATCTAAAACATGACTGTTTTAACATTGGTCCTCTCAATATTATTTGATGTACATCATTTATAATTAGTAGAATATTTTAATTCATTTTCTCTGGTTTTATTTCTTCAATGTTCTTCAGAAAAGATATTTATTCCTTTCATATTCTCCTATCAACTGAAATGCCTATTAAAATGTTAACTGTATAGAAAATACTTAATATATTGTGGTGACTAACTTCTAGCAAAAATAGTTCAGTATCCTGATTTGTAGATGATATCAACAAAGTTGTTCTCTTTAATGATGTTACAATTGCCTTTAGAGAATGTCTTGTCATTTATTAATGTCCCTAAATGCTTTCCAATAATAACTGAGAAAACAGACCATTAAGTTGGGATTTTCACAGAATTATTCTAATTTTGAGGTGAAGTCAGAAGTCAGAGATAGACTATGTCTTATCTATGACAGCAATCAGAATCTATCTCATAATTAAAAGAGGAATTTTATTTTCGTAGGTCTCAGGCTTACTGATTTTTTTTTTTTTTTTTTTTTTGCAGTTTTTGGCCAGGGCTGGGTTTGAACCCGCCACCTCTGGCATATGGGGCCAGCACCCTAACCTTTTGAGCTATAGGCACTGCCCAGGCTTACTGATCTTTATCATCCTTTATTTCACACTCTGCAAATGATTGGGCATTTTGCCAGAAATCACAGTTAATAGAAATTGGCCTCAGTGTTGTGTTATTGCACTAAATGTCGTTGCAGCTTTCTGGAAAATGAGACATTTGTTTTCAATACTGTTATTTAAACTACTTCTCAATATATAACTTTTTAAATATCTAATTTCCATAGTTAACATCTTTATGTACAGTGTCTTTCACTTATCTATAAAAAGTCATTTCCACAGCAAAAATATTTAATGAAGAGAGTAGTGGATAACGTGAGTATACTCACAAAGTTGAGGGACATCAGGACATGTTAAAATCAGGAAGATTTATATCAGAGCTGAGTTACTCAAGTCTAAGAAAACACAATTATTTTATAATGTGCTATAAGTAAACCTGTACTTTACAAGGAGATGTGACCTTTATTATCCTAAAGCCAACTGCCTTTGCTTTAGAGGAAGATACTCTGTCCCTCTCCCAAAGTTGTTCTCCATGCAAACATCCTTGAAAAGATAGTCCACCTGCTAGTTTTAAATTAGTATTGAGTACATGAGATGCTTATTTTTTCATTCTTGAGATACTATACCAAGGAGAATGTTCTTCAACTCCATCGAGGTAAATACAAACGTATAAAATCTCCATCTTTTTATGGTCAAATAGCTTTCCATGGTATAGCTAGACCACAGTTTATTAATCCATTCATAGGTTGAAACTAGTTGAACAACTACAGGCCCACACAAGAAAAACGCAATTAAATTCAAGACGGGGTGGGGCGGAAAGGAGAATAAGAGTTCAGCAAGCCCCCACCTAGGTATATATGTGGGATTATGTGGCACACCTCCTGGGTAAAGGACTCAAATACAACTGAAATTTTCCTAACAAACACAAACAACGTAACATAAGTTTATGTGCCCTTTTGTTAATGTGAGGGAAAAAAAGATAGTTCAGAAAAAAAGTTGTAAAGAAACATAAAAAACCCTTGGAGAGTTGTTTCCCAGCACCATTCAAGTGCAAAATACTATACCAGGTATTAGGGAAAGAAAAGAAAATAATTCAGACTTTGAGGAAATTATATAGTTTACTAAGGAAAAAAAAGAGTGAAAAGGTAGTTAACAAGATAAAGTAAAGGTTATCATAATGCTTAAAATAGGAAGACATTTCTTTCTTTTTCTTTCTTTCTTTTTTTTTTTTTTTGCAGTTTTTGGACAGGGCTGGGTTTGAACCCACCACCATCCAGTATATGGGGCTGGTGCCCTACTCCTTTGAACCATAGGCACCGCCCTAATCTCATCTTTTCATAAAGCTGTTAACCCTTTCTTAGCTCCACTTACAGTGACTTTCCCATTCTTTCCTACACATTGACACTCCCATGTAGGAGATCAATTCAAAATGTTGTATGTGTTTTCACTAGAGATTTGACAGAAGAAGAAATAATAAAGGGGGCAGGAGAGACAACCGAAAAGAAAAGAAAAAAAATGAAAGAAAAAAGAAACTCCAAGGGGCCGGGGGAGGGGTGGAGGCTCGTGAGCTGATAAGCTTGTACTAGGAATCCTTACAGAACATGATATCTTTTATATTTTTCTAATTGATTTATAATGAGAATGGAAGGGAGGAATTATAAAAGGTGTCTTCCATTGTATCACTAGATGAGAATTCTGCTGTCTGTGATTCTGCCTACATACCTCCTGACCAAAGGCAGAGACCAGTAACTTGTATAAACATGCTGCAGGCATCCTTTGCACCTTCTTCATGGTTCCAATAAACTTCCCTCCCAAATATTTACCAGCTGCTGCAGATAAACTTGATTCTGTTATATGCCAATAATGTCATGAACACTTCTCTTACTAATTACTTGCTCCAATTCATCATTTCTTAACAAGCAACAAGAGCCGAGAAAAAGCACAGCTGGATGATGTTGAATGACTCTTGAATTACTGAGGGCAGGGCGAAGCCGCACCTCACACACTGCTATTGTCAGAGGCCTCAAATTAAGTGCTTTTCTGATCAAAACATACACATCACTCTTTCATTTATCTGCCTTTATTTAACTATAAATGCCACTGTGTACATCTTGGAGCACTAACCCTCATGATGGAAGAAAAAAATGAAACAACCAATTAGAAAACACCACCTGCTCAGTGCTTAATGCAAAGGAAAAACACGGCTATACAGTTTGAAATTTAAAAAAATCCATTAGTTTAAGCTCAGTGCATCACTTACATTACCAACTGTGGAAAGGGTAAAGTACTAAGGATTTGAAATAAAACATTGCATGACTATTTTCTCCTTGGGGATTTCTGTCTGAAGACTGTCAAGCACGGAGTGTGACTGACGGGGCCACCATGGTCTAGTCTCTATCTTTAATACTTGCTGTTCAGAGCATGAGAATAACAGTTGGTACAAGTGAAAATAATAAGTCATCAATACAGCACATCAGATGGCCCAGAAGACGGCCTGTTAAGCACTCACGTATGGCTGACAGCTGTCCTGAAATAAAACATGAGGGAAAACATGGTTTTCAGCAGGCTAATATTCATGCTGACGCTCAAAGCCTAGAGAATTTTTATTTATCCCTAAAAATAAAAGGCAAAACCATGCCTCCTGTGATCTCATAGCTGTTTTTTTTAAGCAAACAAGATTATGAGAGAAAAGAGGCCGAAAACTGCAAAGGGACAGAGGACTCGCTAGTGAAATGGTGTTTCTTCTGCCCATTCCCCGTCACTGGGCATCCCGACGAGCACGCTAGTGATTTCCATTACTGGAAATTTCTCACGTTGGATTCATTTGTAATTTATTTTCTTATTGTCAGTTCTTTATGTTTTTATTTTTTTTCAATGGGAGAAGTAATATTTAATATGATTACACCTTTATTAATAGTAGGGTTTGCTTTAAATAGAACATAGGATGGAATGTTTGACTTCTCACAATATAAATTTTGAGAGTATACATGGTTAGTTATTTTAGGAAAACAAAAAGTCAGATTCTATCATGCTCTAACCCCAAACTGAAATAATAGCAGTTTGCTTCCGGAACTTTTATATATTATTATACATTTCCCCTTCTACATTTCTGGGATCTGGAACATAGGAACTACTTAAGGGTAAATGGTCTAGGAACTAGTTTGGGATGAGGTGTTATACCGCACTTTCCCAGAAGCTGAGCCGGGTTTCAAGGGTGATGTGGAATGCTGATGGCGAAAATAATAATGAGAGCAAAACCCAAACATATGGAATATTTATTGTAAGTCAGACACTTTACTAAGCATTTTGCATACAATATTTCTTATGATCTATGACACTCTTGGTCAATTTTGTACAGTAATTGGTTTTATTATCACCACTTTACAAAAATGCTAAGGAGGTTGAATAACCTGTTTAAATTAACATGGACTATGAACCCAATTAGCTATGCCCTTAGAGCAGAAGCTATTAGCACTGCATGGAATTCTACTGTGCCTGACAGATTTCAGATGAAGAATTCCTTGAGAGAAAATGTTATCTATCACTCAATATTTCCTCTCCCACCCTCAGCGACTTACATCATCTATTTATTAAATGCCAAAGCATTTAATGCTAGTCTAATAGAAAACATGTGCCCGAATGGCCTGGGCAGAGAAGCAGATGCCACATCACAGGAAACAGAAGAGGTCTGAGATTCTACATTTTAGCAAACCTTTTTAGAATGGACAAAGCAAGAGTTACTACAATGGAACCACAGAAAAATGTTGGGAAGCATCGATGGTCTTGAAAGAGTACAAGGAGCTGATGTAAAGGACATTCATTTCATTCAGTTAACTGTAGAATAAATTACTGATTACAGAAGAAGTTGTGCACACAAGAAATAATTACCACTATTTTAAAATGTGTCTGTTCAGGAGAAGAGAATGAACCCATGGGTTCAGAATGAAGGTATGAAACAGTGAGAAGACAAATGGGAAATGCCTTTTTAATGCAAATGATGTGTTTTATTTACTTTCTAGTAAGTAAATTTTTAGGAAAACCAAAAAAAAAAAAAAAAAAAAAAAAAACCAACCAAAAAAAAAAAAAACTTAACACAACTAATGGAGGACTTACCTGAATAATCAGATATTTCAATGAACATAAAGATTTGTTTAATATCACAGTGGTTGTGGCAAATTCGTAAGTCTTCTGCACCATGGTGTAGCTGTGTAATTCTAAGAATATGAAAAGATTATTTTATGTTAGAGGAAATATGCCTGGATGGTGAAGAAAATCCAATTATACACACGTATGAAATAACTGAAGAAAAGACAAGCATTTCAGTGGGATAGGGAGGTAATACATGAAAATAAAAATATGATCAAATATCTTCAATGATACTTTAATATGTGAAATACTTTAATATAATGAAATTGAAAAGGTGGAATTATGGAAAGGAGAATAGTTCCATAAAAATAAATAAAATATTTTTTAAGGTAAGAATTTTACAAATGAGGATGCATTTGTCAAAGTAAGTAGTAATAATTCCATTTATATACTTGTTTTTATATAACCAGTCACCTCTTTGTGTGGTGTCATAAAGAAAATTTAAGTACCAGGTGGGAATATAGATTTTTGATAGGTAACAAAATGGTAGTTTTTACATTAGCAAAAGATTTATTGACTAAAAAATATTACTACGTTGAAAAATAATCAAATTGGCCTGGCACAATGGCTCACGCCTATAATCACAGCACTTTGGGAATGTAGGGAAGGAAAGCTGCTTGAGACCAGGAGCTTAAGACCAGCCTGGAAGACATAGTGAGACCCCACATCTACAAAATATAAAAAAGTAATAAAAAGGGAACCAGACATGGTGGCATGTACCTGTGGTCTTGGCTACCTAGGAAGATGGGGGAAGAGGATTACTTAAGCCCAGGAGCTCAAGTTTGCAGTGAGCTCTGATGGGGTCATTACACTCTACTCTTCATGATAGAGCAAGACTCTCATCTCTAAAAAATACAAAAATACAAAATAAAAATAATGAAATTATTTACCAAAATATAAAAATATTGAAATTTCACATGACGATCCTAACTTATGATGTGTCTTGAAAAACCAGAACATCTGCTCTGATTATGCATAAACACAGTTGTGAGTCTTAGCTGATGCCATATTTAGGCAGAATGTCTTCTTTCATTTTCCTCAGTTCCCACCATTCCATAGTGTCCCCAGTAGTGAAATTAGTGACATTTGCCAGTTATGGTCATGGTTTAGCTATTGTTTTTTCCATCCAGTTTGCTCCTTTCATCCTAATTTTTGTGTATCATTGTAAGTATTTCAGTTTATATCTCTTGCTCTGAGATGACCTTAGCTCCCTTTTGATTTAGAGCTTTCTGTTCTCTTTCCTTTTTAAAGTTATGTTCTCTGAAGAGAAAAGAATCTATGAACCTCCAAATAGTGTGCTGAAACTCGGTCATATCTAGGAAAATAATGCTAAACTATTAAGAAAGAATGAATAGAATGAATGAATTACCCCCCAATTCCAAGCTGTTGAGTACCAGATCTAAAAATAAAATTCTTGCTTCTTGACTTCTGGCCTAGTGTTCCCAGGGAATATAATCAGTTTATCTGATTCAATCATTTTAATCATTGAAATAAATTGCTTACACTTAGATATAATCAAATAATTCCACTTTTCAATTCAAAATAACAAAGTATTTTGTAGCGGAGTGGTAGATCTTTTACAGAAAATAGTTGTTCCAAAAATCTAAGTAAATTATAAAATGTAAAATAAAACTTATCAAACCAGGGATTACATTTCATAATAAGTATTTTATACTATTATTTATAAAGTATCAATTATTACAGGCAATTTTATAAAGAGTTCCATCAGAACTTTTTTTTTTTTTTTTTTGAGACAGATTCTCACTTTATTGCCCTCAGTAGAGTGCAGTGGCATCACAGTTCACAGCAACCTCAAACTCTTGCGCTTAAGTGATTCTATTGCCTCAGCCTCCTGAGTAGTTGGTATTACAGGTGCCCGCCACAACACCCGGTTATTTTTTTAGAGACAGGGCCTCACTTTTGCTCAGGCTGTTCTATCTAGAACTCCTGAGCTCAAGCAACCCACTTACCTTGGACTTCCAAAGTGCTAGGATTATGAGAATGAGCCACCAAGCCTGGCCAGAACATTTTAAATATACTCTGTTTTTTTTTTTTACTAGACAAACTCATCCAACAATTGTTAGGAAATACATTTTATAAAGGGAAAAAGAAGTAAAAAGTATCAAATCCTCACTACATATCTCCATTATTACATCATGCCTTTTAGATTTATTTTACTATTTAAGTTTTCATGGAGATCATATGGATATGATATTGTTATCATAACTATTCTTTGGTAGAAACTGAGGTTTATTATGTATTATGTAAATTTTCCAAAATGAAAATTAGTGAAGTCCTGGCAGACCATTTCCAAATTCATGAAGTAAGTGCTGTCTTAGTGTGGATTATTACAACAAATTACCATAGATGTGTGACTTAAACAATAACATTTAATTCTCAAAGTTCTGGAGACTGGAAAATCCAAGACACACCTGCAGTGTCTGATGAGGACCTAAGTTCTGGTTTGTGGAAGGCTATTTTCTCATTGTGTACTTACAAAGGAGAGAGAAAGAGAGAGAAAATGAATATGAATATGAATTAACTCTCTTGGGTCTCTTTTTATTAAGGCACTAATCTCATTAACGTGGGTTCTGCCTCATGACCTAATCACCTCCCAAAGGATCCACCTCAAAATACTATCACATTGAGGATAAGAATTTCAATTTATCAATTTTGGGGAAGACATAAAGATTCAGTTTACAATGGCCAAGAATTCCATTACAATGTTAAAAAGCAGCAGAGACAATGGGCAACCTTGCCTGGTTCCTGATATGAGTGGAAATGTTTTCAATTTTACTCCATTCGTTATGATATAGGCTGTGGGTTTGGTGTAGACGGCCTCTATAAGTTTAAGAAATTTCCCTTCTATACCTATTTTCTTAAGCGTTCTGATCATAAAAGGATGCTGGATATTATCAGAAGCTTTTTCTGCATCCATTGAGAGAATCATATGGTCTTTGTTTTTTAGTTTGTTTTTGTGATATATTATATTTATAGATTTACATATATTGAAACTTCCTTGAGACCCTAGGATAAAACCAACTTGGTCATTGTGTATAATTTGTTTGATGTATTGCTGGATTTTTTGCTAAGATCTTATTGAATATTTTTGCATCTATGTTCATTAAAGATATTGGTCTATTGTTTTCTTTTCTTGTTGGGTCTTTTCCTGGTTTGGGGTTCAGGGTGATATTTGCTTCATAAAATGTGTTGGGAAGCATTCCTTCTTTTTTTATGCTTTGAGAAACATTGAGTAATAAGTACTAGTTCCTCTTTAAAGGTTTGGTAGAATTCTGGTGCAAAGCTGGTCCTGGTCCTGGACTCTTCTTTTTTGGGAGATTTCATATAGTTGATGCTATTTCAGTACATGATATAGGTCTGTTCAATATTTCCAATTCTTTCTGGCTAAGTCTAAGAAGGTGGCATGCTTTCAAGTATTGGTCAATTTCTTTCAGATTTTCATATTTCTGAGAATAGAGTTTTTTCTAGTATCCATTGAGAATTTTTTGAATTTCTGAGGTATCTTTTGTTATTTTACCTTTTTAATTTCTGATTGATAAAATTAGGTATTTTAATTTTTTGTTTCTGGTTAGGCTAGCCAAAGGTTTACCAATTTTCTTAAACTTTTCAAAAAAACCAACTTTTTGATTCATTGACCTTTTGAATAATTTTTTTGTTTTTTATTTCATTTTATTCTGCTCTATTTTTGATTATTTCTTTTCTTCTTCTGGGTTTGGGGTTGGAGTGTTATTCCTTTTCCAGTTGTTTGAGATATCCCATGAAGTTGTTGACTTCATCTCTTTTGGTTCTCTTGAGGAAGGCTTACAACACTATAAATTTCCCTCTCAGGACTGCCTTTGTAGCATTCCACAGGTTCTGATAATTTGTGTCTTTGTTGTCATTTTGCTCCAAAAATGTGGTGATTTCCTTATTAATCTCATCTATGACCCAGCCATCATTCAGCATAAGATTATTTAGTTTCCATGACTTTGTATGAGTATGTTGATTCCTGTTATTGGTGAGTTCAACTTTTATTCCATGATGATAGAATAAGGATATTCAAATAGGATCAGAGGAGATCAAACTTGCCCCAACAAGAAGGGGATTAGTCCAATTAACTGCCAAAAAGGGAGGCATCTGTTTATTTTTACAGGAGAAGTGCTACTTTTATGCCAGCAGATCTGAGATCGTGCAAAACAAGATCAAAACACTCCAAGAAGATCTAGAAAAGAGAAGAAAAGAAATTCTAGAAAATCCCCT